>JAXQQM020067771.1:0-73119 GCA_034641835.2 Pinus albicaulis | reverse complement strand
ATATATCTCTTTCTGAACAAGATCTATTTCAGGAGTTCTTTCAGTTGGACTGGAAAATGGTGATAGAACTCTAGGTGATGGAAATGTTGGTTCCTCTTCATCTTCTAAGTTGATGAATCCTGAAGTTTTTTGATACTATCCATGCATTTTTTTGTTGAGCCTTACATTTCTTCTTATAATGGATGATGGATTAGATTGTGATTTAGTAGTAAGGGGCTGCTTTTTATCCTATTCCTGCTTTGTTTTCTTCTTGGATGAACTTTCACCTTTATTGTTGCCTATATTTATTCTAACATTTCTCTTTAAGGTTCTCCAACATATTTTCAAGAGGAGTCTCATCTTCCCAATGTTTCTCTTGTTGTGTAGGTGATTTATCTTTAGGGTCTACAAGCAACTTCCTTCTACTCTTCTTTGTCGTACCACTAAGCTCTTTTTGTTCTAGTTCCTTAAAATGATTCCTAATTAAGAAATCTTCCCAATTGTCTCCTATGTTTCTCATATGGGTCTCAATCATAATTTTCACCATGCCATGATGGTATAGGGCATTTTCTATGAATTATATCTTTCTATGTACTTTTCCATCCATATTTCTTAAGCTATGAAGTAGAAAATATGGTAGGCTAATTTCATTTCCTTCCAGAAAGTTCATCATTAGGCATGCATGATAAAATAACATATTACCAAATATCCCTTCACAAGTTATAAAATTTTGAATGATTAATAACAAATTCCTCTGCTTATTTTTCAAATTTGTGACTGGTATCCCCTTTTTAAACACATAATTATCCATACCTAGATTCTTGAGGAAGATTTTCCACTCTTTCTCTTCAATTTTTCTATCCTTGAACCAACTCTCGTCGATTCTTGGCCGTCTGGTAGCCTCTGCTATGAAATATTCTATAAAAAATAGCTTCATGTCCCCAATTTTTTCTTCAATGCCATCGTATGCCCAGGCGAAAGACTTTGTTACCTCATTTTCGTGCCCATCAAATTTCTCTACAAATTCCAACCACTGTGTCTGTTGCAACAATTATCTGACATGTGGATAACCTTCATGGAACTTAACCCCATTCGTCTTTGACCTTACAATGACCCCCATGTTAGATATTCCTAGCCCATAATTTCTCTTTTGATAAGGTTATGGAATGAAAGGATTCAGGTATGAGTGAATTAGAGAACAAAGTTTAGGTGGAGGTGGTCTTGGCAATGAAATAGGGTTAAATGAAACTGGAATGGGTTGCACATGAAGTAGAATGATAAATGGAGAGGAGAGGGAGAATTTCAAATTATAACAAGGTTCATGACTAACTTGGTTGACAAGACAGAGATATTTTTCATTAAGACCAAATTCGTGTGGGAGTAATGAGGGTAATCATTACTCATAGTAGTGGTAGCAACAATTACTTATCATTTATTTCATAACTCAAATGTTTTACCTTTATTATTTAACTTAATACTTGCATACTTTAGATTCTTGTATTACTAATCTATGACTTGTCTTTTGTAGGTTGTCTAATCTGAAAGGACTGTATTACTTTGCTATGCTAAGTGTCTTTTCAGTTATAAAACATATACAATTTGTCTCCATTTGTTTTCTTAATGAATGAGTAATTTAACCATGAAACATAGATGAATTTATGATTTTTAAACATTTAAATAAGCCTAAATAACACTGAAAAACAGTGTATAACAGAGAAATAAAATCACACAAAAGTTTTACACAGCAGGCATGATGAAGCAGTTCACCCCTCCTGGGCTACATCTGATGGTCCAACTCCCAATGGCATGTCCCTCTTTGTCATTATGCTCAAAATTTTAAATACATGTGTTTATAGGCCTCCAATGGTTGTTTTCTCTACACCAATGGCTCCAGAATGCTCAAAATAGTCTAGGTAGACTCTTGTTTCACCCAAATTGGTCGCAAATTAACCTCCCTAGCCATTTTCTCAATCACAGTTACAAAACCTCCACTAATTGTGGAGAACTGCAGTTATTTGTAGCTAATTTGGCCAAAATACTGAAATTTTGGGGCTGCGCTAATCCTCCGCTAGTTACTAACCACTGGAATTATATTTTATGGTTAGGGGAAGGGTGGCCACATGCTGACCCCATTAAACCCCGCGGTTATAGTTAAAACTCCGCATATGTTTTGGAGCAGAACCTGGAGTGAAATCGGTGTTCCGAAACCATCGCAATAACACACAACGAAAATGACACGCATGTGAAAAGCCTTGAGATTAGTTCATTGGTAGTTAATTTTTATGGAACCATCAGAGTTTGTTGCTACAGTTTTCATATAACATGTGACCGTATCATTTGGGTCTGCCAAACGTCTCCTCCTCCTCCTCTCTCCCCCCAAACTTTCCAACCATTAAACTATAAAAATATGTGGATGACTATAATGGTTAAGTGATTGTATAGCGGAGTTGGTGGAGACTTGTGCAGGCATGCCAGAGGTCACGGGGTCATACCCCCTGGACCTAAACATAATTTTACACAACTGCCTAGGGAACACATGGTAGCCTCCGCGCTGGCCACATGTCACCCATCCAATGAGCCACACAAATTCGTACCATTCAAATCAACGACCCGGAAAATGACACTTGGAAAAACCTGGTTGGATTGAGAAAATGGAATATTCTTAGGAATATTCCACCTTTTTGCTGACTGTACCTGCATGTTGACTAGGCATCCCAGTCACTCTTTTCGCAAAATTTTAGTTTTTTGGGAAATCGATCAGAATGCGATATCTCCCTCATACGACCTCTATTTTTCGAACCTTTCACGGAGTTGGAATCGCAACAACCAGATCTAATCGGTCACTCAGGTTTGGTACAATTTCGAGCACTTTAAATTTTGAGAAAAAATACTTGATCTCCTTATCACACCTCCCCATTGGGAAGCTTTTGGACCCCAAAATCTCTCTGGATTACTAAACATGAAGATGAGGAGACTATGTCCTCACTCTTCCAGTCTTTATCCACTGAAATTTTCCTAATTTCATTAATTGGAGCTTTTCATGAAAAGATAAATTCTTCCTTGATTTCGTCGACCATACATTGTTGTCTTTGACACCGTCATGCTGCACATTTTATGAATTTGCAGAAAAAAATCTAACTTTGCAGTAAACATATTGTTTCTACATTGGTCAATAATCATAGGAAACTTGGAATCTTTCTCACCTTGCACTCTGTCCTTACGTCGATTTCTTGTTGCTTTTGCCTTGAACTTGTGTCGACTCTTGACCAAGTTTCTTCGCCATTGTAATATGCCTTTTGGAAACCAGCAATGAAAATTTGTGAAACCTGTGCCTTCTCTTTCGGGGAAAAACACCCTAGAGGTTTGTTGGGTCAAAACCTCCACAGATTAGGGCATGCTATTCAGAAGGAATCACACACACAACCACACTTGAATGCTAAAAACTAGATAACAACGATAGTAGAACTCACCCGTAGTCCTACGTTTGATGTAGATCCCGCGGGGTCCAAACCCCCAGCAACCCTTCTTCCTCCTTCAACCTAGAAAACAAGAAAGAATGTGCACGGAAACCTAGTTGTACAGCATATACTTCTCCTAAACGTTAGTGCAATCCATGTGTAACATTATATAAACCATAATAAATGCTTAAATGATAATCTTTACACACATATAAGTAAACATTAACACACGAGTTCAGGAACAAGATGGTTCTTCATTATCACGAACAGCATGTACAGTAGTAAAAGTGGAGAGATCACCTGAATCCTTCCACGATCTTTGAGCAGACCGTCGTCCGGATTCGTCCCGCCCTTGCCTCGCTAAGATACTTTCAAGACTTGTGCACTCGAGATGGCATATAAATGGATGAACATCTCTAGGAAACAAGGGTTTCCTGTATAAATCTGGGAAAGTGCAGGAGGCACGGGAATTTAGACTTGAATTGGGATTCCAACAGAGTATAATGTCTATAAAATTTCTCTCTCCCTTAGGCCATGCACATGAGGGGCTTTTATACTCCCTCAAAGTAGTTTCAATCAGTTGGAAACAGTTGGCCACGTGCTGGGGTGGTTGAACTACTAGAGTAACCATCAACCCAACCCGAAAATAGGGAATTTTTATATATTTTTTAATGATTTTAATGGCATATACGGAAAAGTGTATATGGACTCGCGTATACACGCGGAAAAGTCTGTGCATACCCGCGTATGGGATTTTTAACACTGTTTTTTATGAATTTTGTTCAAGTCTGTGGGAATGGGTGCCCAAGGCCAAAGAGACAATCATGAATCACATGAGGGTGAAAAATGATTCTATAACAGATGCCCCCTAATATATGAGGTCAGAAGGGGTACATGATGGCCGAAATGTATTATGCACATAGAAAGAACTTCGCAAGGACAAGAGAGGACTTCACCAGATTTCAGCCTGCCAAAAACCAATGAAAGAAAACAGAGATTCAACTCATGCTGAGGCGGGCATACCCATGCTCAGTAAAAAATGCGTCATATGGAAAGTACATAATAGATCCAAAATGTATACAAGTATAGCTGAACTGAAAGTACACAATGAATCCATCCGAGCATGGCCCTAAGTACAAGTCATAATCAATGTCTAAGTATCACATATAGAAAGCCGATCAATGATGCTGAAATTGGATGTCCGATCACAAGTAAATCGAATCTCCAAGTACCAAATCATAAGAGGTGTGGAATAAACGGTACAATCACGCAACTCTGAGCCAACACATAAGATGCCGTTGTACCGAACTCAGTAACATATAAGGGTGAACGACATCACCGGGCAACTGATGGACCGTCAAAAGTGAACCAATAAAATGCCGATGCAACCCGAGGTCTTCACCGATCACTATGGCACACCCCACACAATGGGAATAAATGAGCTGAATTCACCATGTGAGAAATCGTTGGATTAATGGCCAATGATGTATACCATTAACCAATGCGAGACAACCTGCACCAATAATGAAATGAGTGTCAAGGTGCTCCCGCATAAATCTAACAAGTGCGAATGAATGAGTTGAAGTCGAACACTTGAAAGAATCTACCAATCACGAGGCAATGATGAATCCCCCTAACGTTGATAGCGAAGAGTTTGCCACCGATGACCGCAAAACCCTAAGGTATCGACAAAGACTCTAGACCTTATTCCTGCAGCAATGAGTCGTAGTCGATGGAAAAGATCTCATTGGAAGGAAGGCATTAAGGCATCCCACATCACCCAATATGAGTGTAACCCGCAGCCAAGATTTGGAAGGAATCAGACGAAAGAGAGGACGGAACCAAACCGAAGTATGTTTCCGACATGCACAAGATGAAGCTAGCGCATGGAAGAGACCCTCCTAACCAACCAATAATGAAATATGACACAGAGAAGTAGATATCCACCGATAGGGTCAAATGGAAATCAAGGTACCGTACCTAATCCCAAGTGTGATAATGTATGGCCGACGTCGAACACAGGGAAACCACTCACCAAAGACCCATAATGATGATCAAATGCCGAGCACAAGGTCACCTATCAATTATGGAAATAGGCTGTGGTGCGGCTCTAGGTTTACTCGCAGTAATGTGTCATAGTCGATAAGAGACAAACTCGCCAAACAAGAAGTCAATGGAGACCTTCTCAAACCAACATGAGCAGTAGGACCAAGACATCTCGATGTGATAGAACAAGATACCGACAAGAATCGGGAAGGCCGAATGATTAATGAGTCAAGAGACACCGCAATGGCCGACTCTCGGGGTTAGACTTCCTCGAACAAAAGCACGACTCGGGATGCAATTGCGGCGTAAAAGTGACACCGTATAAGTCTATTGGTGTAGGAGGCAAAACAAACTCTCCATATGATTGGAAGAGATAACCAACCGGGGGGAGGACCGACAAGTGAAACAAGGTAAAGGCTGAACCTAGGTCAAAACTAAAACCATCCCAAAATGGAGGAAAGATATATAAGTGTATATGTTGCTTTGTTCAAGGGCGACAAACTAACACCGCATCGCCATCAAATTACAAGTTAAGACCCCGTTCCCGCTCTTTTGTTATATTTGATTTTTTGTCTTTTTCATATAATAAGCCTGAAAAAGAATAAAAGAATGCTATGGTACAATTGATAGAACGAGTATCAAGAAACAGATGCACTAGTTCCTAGGATTGGAACGATCCTATGCTCAATGCAAGGTGGCGTAAACCGGTGTTTACACTGTGAGGAATGTTCCGTCCATGGGTAAAAGGGTGTCAAGTCGCGATAGCCAAGTGCATGCAATGGTTAACTTGCACAGACAGACAAGGTCAAAAGTTGGCTTAAACATTGAGTCCAAATGAAGTCAAGCAAAGGCCAGGATAAACAAGTAGCCAATATGCAATGCAAGAATACAACTCAACAACACCAGTGAGCCTCTAGGGTAACAGCTTAAAATGATAGTGAGGAAGAAGAAGAATGAAGCTTCAACACATAAGTCATGGCGGGACTAAAGAGGACTCCCGAGCCTACGTAAAATGCAGCATGGGCCACAAGTGATAGCGAGGAACTAACTAGAAGCCCATGTAAAGGAAGGCTCTACCACCAAGTCATGATTAAATAATCGGCGAGTGGAAATGGGTGTAATACTCATGACCGATGGGACTTAATTCTATGGCAAGTGATCGTAATCGAGGCTAGTATGCAAAATGCAACCCGAAAGTGGATTCCATAACCTATATGCCGTTGAAGACTATACACCGCCATGACGGGGTCAAAGGGGGTCATGGATAAAAAATCGGGAAAATCTCAAATTGGCCAAAATGTACCGAAAATATACCAATCGGGCACCCTCAAGCATCCGGGTTATGTTGCTTAAGATAGATTGAAAAATAAGCATAACAAATTTTTGCGAAATTTTCAACCTTTTGGGTACATAAATAGGAAAATTACCTCATATTCGGTTCATTGTTACATTGCCGATTTGGGAAAAAGTGCTATGGAGAAAAAAAGCTTCTTCGTCAAAACAGGAGAAACCGACCGTCAAACTCACCGAATTTTTCGTAAGCTCTTAATTTATCCTTGCTATTCATTTTGTCCATTCATAAGTTAAAAATTAGGAATTTTCACCGTAGAATCACTTGCTAAAATCACGGGGTTTGCGTACACGCGGTTTATAATGTCCAAGTCGCGTATATACGCGACCGTGCACAAAGAAGTCGCGTATGCGCAACCCAAAATGAAAAAAGGCGTAGCTAATGAACGAATTATTGAAATTTTGCGTGGATGACCATATCATGGAGAGAGCGTGAACACAAGTGGCAGCTAGACAATGAAGTCATGCAAGACCAAGTATCACCGAATATTCTTCTAATTACTTACTGCTCAAGTTTTCAAAATGCCAAATATGAAAATCAATGTTCGGTTGCTTGAAATGCTCATGAACTATTGGGAATCGGAAGAGGACTCGTTTCATCATCGATCAAATTCCAACATGCATCGAAGTGAAGATATTTATTTTATCACCTGGACTCTCTCTGAGGGGGAGCCGTAGACTTGCATGGTAAGCCTTGGGGAGGGCTCACCGTGGAAGATTACGTCCATGTGCATCACAGAGAGGGTTCCAAGAAAGTTGAACTTCAAACTGGCGATCAAAGATCTAAGAGACTTGCACATAAAAATCCTCCTTTACGATTGGGAGAGTAGCAGATCGCCTTCTCTACACCAGGCATCCAGACGCAAATGAGTATAGCAAAGGAATGCTTAACTCATGTATATGATTGGTGCACATCTCTACCGATGAACATGAAGCAACAATTGACTTCTATTCGAAAAGTAAAGACAAAACATTTTGGATATGGTACAATTTTGATGACATTCTTCTTCGAGAAGATACCAAAGATCGAGACTCAAAGTGATCTCTACCATCAAGACCCAAGGGACCCAAGAATTTCCGCTTAGGCGTACATGATGAAGAGATTGGGGGAAGTGAAGCTCCCTTGGACCACTTGGGATGATGAGTTCTTCCAATGGTGGAGGAGAACAAATCATCGTCATGATTTCCACTATCCCTATGTCGTGGATGGACTTTCGGGAGATCCAAATCTTGTCCTTCTCCACCAAAGCAGCATGGGGCACACTGTAAGTTTTCAATTTGACTTATATAATTTTTTGGATTTTTCAATATGTATGAAAATGAAAAACAAAGATGTTTTTTGATTGATTCAAAATGTCTTACAATTTTAAAATGATCATGAAATGATATTGGACCAACAATTCGAGGGTTACCCGCGATACAAGCGTCGCGCAGGGCGAAGCGGATATAGTAGATCCGTACGTAACCTCCAGGTTGCTAGCGTAGGAACTTGAGGATTAACCCGCCAAGTACCCATGGCTGCAAGTGGGAAGATCCCGCCCCGAAGCCATCCGCAGACGGTGGTAGGAGTGCCCCGAGACCTGGCACGGTTATTCCACCCGAGTCGCCACCGCGATCGTGTTCTATAGGAACACAACTTCTCGGGGCGTGGTCCCTGTGAGTAGATAGATATGATGTAATGGGGATGATCGTATATTTTTTGAGACCGAACATGATCGGGCATAAGCCCAATTTTTTGTATGACTTATGGATCCAAATTTTGTATAGTTTTTTGAACACCTCGATGATATATATACAACAATTTTTGATGTGATGTAACAAATGTATGAAAAATGTATGATGTTTTTGATGATTAAATTTTATTGTATAGAATGATTAATATGCCAATCAATTTCTTGATTAGCTAATGAGTCTCGCCATCCAATTGTCACCAAGGAATATGAATGAAAGTTAAAAATTAAAATGATCTTTGTAACAAACGTACCCTCAAGAATAATCGGAATAAAATGGATCTCGAATCCGATAAGTATTGTTCAATCTGCGACACCACCAGCCGAGAGTCCAAGAAAAACTACCAACGAATCAACACCCAAAGATATTGCCTCCGAGAGTAGATAAACAACCCGCAAACAGTATTCGCTATGTTATTGAAAGCAGGATCCACGTACCCCTCTTGATACTAATGAAATTTAATTCCATGGATAATGAAGCACCCAAGTCAAGGAAGCTAAGTTCCCCGGTGAAGTTCACTAGCACCACCTGGCGAAACCAAAATGACTCATGACATCCGACACAACCTGCCAAAGTAGATCAAAAACATCACCATCCCATCAAAGATAAAAAAACAACCAGATATGTACAAAACACAACTACTATATACAAAAGAAAAATGTCAGGCTGAAGCCTAGGCATAATACTTTTTCAAATAGAGCTCATTTCTCGTCCGCAACCTCGTTTCCTCTTAAAATCAACCAAGGCATATGCTCCTTTCTTAAGGACCTTTAACGATAAAGGGGCCATACCACATAGATTTAAACTTTCCCCGCCCCCGTGGCATCTTTTTCTTTGGGCATAGACCAAAAACAAGGTCACCTTCCGAAAAACCCTAGGCTTGACGCCTTTATCGCACCGAACTTTAACTCCTGCTTTTTATGCGCCCATTCATCGTGGCGTATCCCGACGCTGCTCATCGAGATGTTCCGTATGAAGGAGACGTTCTTCAAGACTAGAAGTGTCGGGAAGAAGTTCAAAAGCTAACTTAAGAGAAGGAATCTCACATTCAATGGGAAATACGGATTCCAACCCGTGCACTAGCCGAAACAAGAGGAAGCCGCTGCGCTTACCGACGTCCCGTATGCCCAAAGTGCAGGATATAGGATAATATGCCGCTTGGATCTAGCTTTATCAATTGTCCTTTGAAGAATTTTCTTTCAAGGATTTATTCACTTCGCTTCCACTTGCCCATTGGCTTGAGGATAATACGAGATGAATGTTCCCCGCCGGAAACCTAATTTTAGGAGTCAACTCAAATGCATCATGCTATTCTGAAAATGACTCGCCATGATCAAGGATAATATCTCTAGGAATACCAAAATGAGCAATAACCTGGTTGAAAATAAAAAGAGTCGTTAGCCTCACCATCATTCCCGAAAGTAGCATAGCCTCGACCCACTTCGTAAAGTAGTCTATCACATAATAATATACTTGTGACCTTTAGTCAAGGCGGGTTACAAGTATAATCAATACCCCACTTTGTAAAGGGACTCGACAAATAATGACTGGAAAAAGCTACAACACCTTCTTTGCCAATATGCTTTGTCCTCTCTTTGACCTTTGCAACTTCTCTTTCACTAACACCTTGTTTTCAACATCGTTCAATACCAATGTCAACTCGCTGTAATCGCTTGTCGTCTTCTTTTCAAAGACAACGTGTTTTCAATCTAAAACAACTCATTACATATATCAGCATTTGTTTGAAAAGTACATGTAAAACATCTCTTTGTTTTATCATCACCAATGTCAAGTTTTGGCTTGCATTGGACTAGCCTCTTCATTTTCCCTACATTAACTAAAGAAGTATCTAGTTTCTTGCGAAGAACTCTCTCACAATATACTCCTTGCCATCTTTGAATAAATGATATTTTTTCTCATGGCGATGGAAGATCGTTTTCTTGTCATACAAGTAAGGACCGCCCAACGCCATACCCATTATGTCAAGGTAACTAAGGGTCTAATTCAATCGAAGCTTCAATGAAATGTGCGCTTATTGCAAACCGCAAAACCACTTCTTTGAAACCCGTAAATTTTCATCCTTACAAATCCACCCAAGTGGGTATGGTTTTGGATGTGGAATGGTCTCAAGATTAAGTTTTTAACCAAGTCTTCGTAGATTAAGTTTTCTTGTGACCCATTGTCAAACAATGTGTTAATATTGGTATGTTTGGATATGACCCTCACATGAAACATTTCAATTCCTCCTTCTTCATTTGAGCTTGTATGTGAGCATTAAGGTAATTAGAACCGGGTTTATTTTCGCTTTCTTTCCCTTCATGTTCTTTAGTACCATTGCTATAATTTTGTTTCAT
Source organism: Pinus albicaulis (assembly GCA_034641835.2). Taxonomy (NCBI): domain Eukaryota; kingdom Viridiplantae; phylum Streptophyta; class Pinopsida; order Pinales; family Pinaceae; genus Pinus; species Pinus albicaulis. Next base: position 62,201 of record JAXQQM020067771.1, on the reverse strand, counting down.
CTCCCGAATCCGACCCTAAGACTTGTTCAACTATAGCAAAAATTTCCTTTCTCCTTGGCTTTCTCTTTGGATTTCAAGCTAGCCGGTTTCACTCGCATGAAGTTTCCAACAATGTTCCTCATCATGGCTAGTTTTGGAACAATTTTTTGCAAAATAATTTTTCCTTCTCTTTCCCCGATATTTTCATTCCTCTTTTTCTTCCATTTACCTTTAAACTCATTTCCCCTTCTCATTCTCATCTGTCTATGATTTTTTTCCCCTTGCCTCCAAGTGTGGTTTGTACACAAACTTCATCTAGACTTGTAGGGTTAAGCATGAGGATAGTATGTCTTAGGTAGCTATGTAAGCCTCCTATATGCTTGAGAAAAAGTGTCTTGGCTTCGAAAATATACCCCTAATAAGAGAGCTCTTCTCTCCTAAATTCTTGGGTGTATTCTTCTACATTTTGTCCTTTCACTTGTTTAAAATTTTTCCACCATTATGGTCACCGTGAGCTAATGGATAAAATTGTCGTTTTATTGCGTAAATGAAACTACCCATGATAGATTAATATTACCGTTCTTTTTTATCTCCTCCTTTATCTTGGCTTTCCACCAAACAAGTGTTGCACCTTCCATTCTCAATGAAGCTAGTTGAATTTTGCATCATCATCATGAAGGTTTTGAATTCTCAAATAGACCTCCAATCGCTTCAATCAAATTATCAAGACTTTCTCGCACTAACTTCACCATTAAACATTGAAAATTCAAACTTAACATCAAGTTTTAGAAAATGACTTTTTACCAATGTTCTTTGACTTGTGTGGCTGATGTACCTAAGATTTAGCGTATAATGATGATGATGAGGGTGAGGATGGTGACTTTTCACCGCCTCCATTTCCTCCATTTCCTTCTTTGATTTATCTTCATCATTTTGACCTCTCGATCATCCCCCGTCCTTCCTTGTGAAGTTTGGACCTTTCTCCTTCTAGCCTCTCATTCCTTTCGACAAAGGACTCTCACCATCTCATTCATGTCAAGGAATGCTTTCCCGAACACCCTTTCTTCTTCTTGGGATCCACCTCTTCATGGGATTTTCTTCCTCCTGAGGCATGCTTAATGTTTCTTTTGCTTCTTTTGGAGGTGAAATAGGTGGTGGATAATGTGGAAATCTTGCCCTCCTTTGTTGTGGCTCACTTTGACACCCTCTTGATTCCACCAATTTGCCTTCTTCTTAAGCTTGAGCCTAGTAAGCACATGTGAACAATTGAAAATAGTTAAACAAATATTTGCACACAACAACACCAAAGAATAAAATCTAGCTCTAATACCAACCTGATCTGAAAGGATTGTATTATTTTGTTGTGCTAAGTGTATTTTCAGTTATAAAACATGTAAAATTTGTCTCCATTTTGTTTTCCTAAGGAATGAGTAATTTAACCATGAAACATAGATTAATTTGTGAGTTTTAAACATGTAAATAAGTTTTAAATAACACCGAACATCAGATAACAGAAATAACATCACACATAAGTTTTACACAAACAGGCATGATGAAACAGCCTACCCCTCCCGGGTTACATCCGTTGGTCCAGCCTCCCAATGGCATGTCCCTCTTTTTCATTATGCTCAAAAAATTGGTGTAAATACATGTGTTTACAAGCCTCCAATGGTTGTTTTATCTACACCAATGGTTCCCGAATGCTCAAATTAGTCTAGGTAGACTCTTGTTTCAGCCAAATTGGTAAAAAATTGACCTCCCTAGCCATTTTCCTAATCACGCCTACAATACCTCCACTAATTGTGGAGAACCCAGCTATTCACTAATTTGGCCAAATCCCAAAATTTTGGGGTTTTACAAACCCCGCGCTTACTGCCAACCACTAGCATTAAATTTTATGGTTAGGGGGTGGGGTGGCCACATGTCGACCCCCTTAAACCCCGCGGTTAGATTTAAAACTCCGTATATGTTTTGAGCGGAACTCGAAGTGAAATCGGTGTTCCGAAACCGTCGTAATAACACACAATGAAAACGACGCGCATTTGACAAGCCTTGAGCTTAACGTTGGAAGTTAAGGTTTATGTAACCATTAGAGTTTTTTGCTGCGTTTTCATATAACATGTGACCATATCATTTGGGGCCACCACAGTTCCCCCCCGCAAAATTGCCAACCATTCAACTATAAAAATATGCAGAACTATAATGGTTAAGTGATTGTATAGCTAAGTTGGTGGAGACTTGTGCAGTGCGCCGAAGGCCGTGGGTGGAACCCCTGCACTCCAAACATAATTTTACACAGAACTTCAGACACTGCCATAATTATGGCTGCCATGTGTCACCCAACGAACGAGCCACAAAAATTCGTACCATTCAAATCAACGACCCGGTAAAATGACAATTGGAAAAACTCGGGTTGGATTGAGAAAAATATTCTCGGGAATATTCCACCTTTGATGACTATACTTGCATGCTAACCGAGCATCCCGCTCACCGTCACAAAATTTTAACTATTTTGAAATCGATCAACGTGATATCTCCCTCAAATCACATTAGTTTTTCAAATTGTTCATGGCGACGAATCACAATGATGAGATCTACTCCGGTTTCTAAGGTTCCTGCAGACGCTCAAGCACTTTCAATTTTGAGAAAATTCACGATCCGCCGCGCTTCATTGTCCTCGTGTCGCTTCTAGTTGCAATATTCATTGATCTTTTTCTTTTGCCATGATCTTCATTTGTTCTCGTTCTAACCGCCAATTCACCCACATAATTCTATTAGAGTTGCGTATTGTTGACAATTCCATAGCTACTTTATTTACAAAATGATAAAAGAGAATCAAAAGAAAATGGAACTAGAATAGGGGATTAACGAAAGAAAAACTAAAATACCAAGAATTCTTGGTTTTCAACTTATATTTTCTCAGATAAACATGCCAACAATGTTGGTTTTGATGTTTATAAAAAAAATTGTTTTCATTATTTTTTTCTCTCTTCTTTCATTTTTTATTTTATTTATTTATTTGAAAAGGAAAGTAGAAGTCTACCGAGAGGAAGAAGAATCTTCCTCGAACAACTTTAAATTCATATTATCTTGCATATTTTGATGAAATTATTCTGACGATGGTTTGTGACATATTTGTAGTCTATGACCATTTATAAGCTTATTTTTTCTTCATCAATAGTTCTAATTTGAGTGCTCCATTATCAAAGAGTGTTTCAACTTCATAAGGCCCGAGCTAATGAATTTGAAATTTTCTCTTGAAAATATTTAAACTTTGAATCCTAAAGCAATGCCCAATCACCAGGTTGGGATTTTATTTCTTTGATGAACTTGTCATGACACCGTATATTTGTTATTGAACTATATTGGTTTTATGAATAACATCTTGTCTTATATCATCAAGTTCATTCAATTGCTCCATTATTTTTCTTTGTGCTTCTCCGATAGATCAAGACCAAATTTGAATATTGTTTTAAAGGTCTTTATTTGGAACTCAATAGGAAATAAGACTTGCTTCCCATAAACAATTTCATAAGGAGTGTTTCCGTTGTATTTCTCCATGTGGTATGGTATGCCCATAAAGATTCATGAATATTTTATGCCCAATCTCTTCTATGTATGCATACCTTGGTGAGAATTGTTTCAATTACTTTATTGGCATATCCAACTTGTCCATTTGCTTCCCGATGATATGGAGTAGACTTTTGATGCTTAGTTTTGTATTCCTTCATTATCTTATACCAAATTGGATGTAAATTGAGTACCTTGATCTCACAAGCAATTTCCCTCAGACACCAAAATGAGTGAAAATATCCTCAAAAAGAAAATGAAACTACAACATTTTCATTAACAAAAGGAAGTGCTTTAGCTTCTACCCATTTTATGACATAATTTGTACAACAAGAATGTACCTTTTTTGTCTTGATGGTGGATTGATTGGACCAAAAGAATCTAGAGCCCATTTTTCAAAAGTTTCAATAAGTACTTGAGGCTGTAAAGGAATTTCTATCCGAAGGAACATGCTTTCTCATTCTTTGAAAAACTATCACATCTCTTTAACATATTCTTTGGAATCCTTAAAAGATAATGCCAATAGTATCCTATGATAAGGAATTTATAGCAATTCTTTTATCAACAAAATGTCCTTTTGCATGGTTCATCATGAAAATCTTTCAAAATCTCTAGTATTTCATATTCTCTAACACATATTCAAATGATTAAGTCAGGCCTTGTCTTGTAAAATTATTCATTTATCCATGAATAAGTTGCACTAGTTTGAATTACTTTTATTTTATCTCGAGGAGATAAGTATCATGGTAATTTCTCTATAGCCAAATATTTAGCAATATGTGCAAACCAAGGAGATTTAATAGACACCTGCAAAAAGATATTCATCAAGAAAATTATCTCTCATGTGAGTATCATTATTATCATTTTGGATTCTAGATAAGAAATCAACAATTGTGTTTTGTTTTTCGGGTCTATCCAAAATAGTAATATTTTATTCTTGTAATAAAAAATAACCATCTTATAATTATGCCATTAGTAATTGACTTATTCACTAAATATGTAATTGCGGTAATGATCTATGTGAATAAAGGTTTCATAACGAGTGATATAATGTCCGAATTTATTGATGGCATGTACAACTACTAAAAAATCATTTTATGTTACAAAGGTAATTCAACTCTCAGGAGTCAAATTTTTGCTTGTATAGTAAATGGCATAAGGATTCAAATATTTATGTCCTAGCACAACTCCTAAAGTATTGTCCGAGGCATCAATTTATATGTGAAAAGGAAAAAATTCTAATTTGGTCCTCTTAATATGGGTGCTTGGGAAAACTTTTCTTTCAATGTTTCAAAAGCTTTATGGCAAATAAAATTCTTGATGAATTCACAATCTTGCAAGAAATTTGAAAAGTGGAGGCATTTTGTAAAGTTTTCTATAAGTATTATGTAGTAACCATTAAAACCAAGAAAACTTCTAACATCCCTTTTACAAGTAGGAATTGGTAATTTGTATATGAATTTTACCTTATATGCATCCATTTTAATTCCATCCTCGAAATACGGTGGCGTAAAACAATCCCCTCGCAAACATCATAAAACGATTTTCATGGCTTAATGAGAGATTTTCCTTTAAACCTAATGAGAAATTTTTCTTAAATTTTTAAGAGCTTCTTCAAAAAGAGTTTCCATGGACAAAGAAATCATCCATGTAAACTTCAATAGAATCATGAATTAGATCACAAAAAATGCCTAGAACTTCCCTTTGGAATGTTGTTGGTGCATTACATAACAAAAAGGAATTACTTGGTAAGCATAAGTTCTCCATGGATAGGTAAAGGTTGTTTTATTTTGATATTCGAGCTAATTGGATCCGTTTATATCCACTAAAACCATCCAAGAATGAAAAGTACTTTACCCTACCAATGTGTCAAGAACCCGATCTATAAAAGGAAGTGGAAATGATCTTTTAAAGTGGCTTTGTTCAATTCCCCATAATCAATACATATTATCCATTTTCTATTTTATTTTTTTTGGAACAATTACCAATGGTGAAATCCATTTACTCGTTTGATATTGGATAAATGAAATTCACTTAACAATTTTTGTAGTTCCTCAACAATTTCCTTAAGTTTGGATTCATCCTCCTCTTAGGTTGTCGATTGGTCTAGAATTCTCTGCAATATAGTTGTGATGGCATACAAGCATTTGGGTCAATTCCTTTCATATCATTTTATTCCCATGCCTAAGCAAGAGGGAATGTTCGTGGTAGCATATTCACTAATTCCTTCTTTTGATATTCTTCCATATTATTATTGATATTCAAAAGTTTTCCCTCAAAAATTTCTATTAAATAATTTCCAAATTTATCCATAGAATGTAAATCCATTTGTCATAATGATAAATATTCAATATTACATTGTTCTTGAAAAACATAGATTTTGTTCACAATGTGAGTGGAAGATTCATTATTTTCCATTAAATTAAAACTGATCTTCTTCATCTATTTGTGAAGTAGCAAAGACTAATGTATATCAAAGTTTTCATTGTCATCATTTATCCATTATTCACTTTCTACTTATATTGTTTTTTTTGTCAAAAGATATATTGTGAATATATTTGTTGAACTTACATCATATATAAACATATCACCAAACATCTACAACCGATAAAAGCATTATCTCTGTAGCTAACCATGGTCTACCTAGAATCAATGGATGTCTTCCTAGACCATTCTTTGGTGTTAAGATCATGAAGTCAACAGATATTCCCAAGAATATAAGGATGCAAACACATCTTCTAACACATCGTCGTGTTTAATAACAAACCTATTCGTTAATTGCAATAATGTTGGTGTATATTGAAGACTAGGGGAGTTCCAAACTTGATCCATAGTTTGTTTACTCATGATATTGATAGCTACCCCCGTGCACTAAGAATTTCAACACCATTAATGTGTGTTTTCACAATGGGACTACCTGGATCCAAATATTTCTAAATTGTTGTCTCTCCCATCATGATATTTACAAATTTTCCAACTAACTGATTATTTTAACTTTTCTTCTTCTTCTCTTGGTTTCTTAATACTATTTCTATTTTTCTTTGAAAATATGGGTATTTCCTTGACATCTTGTCACAAATGAATTTTTATACAAGCATTCTTCATTTCATCTATCATGTCATAATATTGTAATACAATCTATTTTTTTGTCCCTTTGTCAATTTTCAATCTTTCGTGGAAAGATGGATTTTGAACAGAAACCGAAGGTTTTTCTATAATGGGAGTCAGTTTATTGGATTATCACTGAATGTATAGGGGTGGTTTGTTTTTAGGATCTTCCTCTTGATGAAGAGATGTCTCTTTCGCAGAGGTCATCCTTCGTATTCCTAGATAACAACACTACCAGATATAAGTTGAACATTGTTTAGATCTAATGGAGTTGAACATGAAAATCTCCTCTACTAGCGTAGGTGATCCTCTTCTACCCCTAGGGTGGGTCTAGCAACAAGGTAACATGTTAGAGTTTTGGATTCCTATCTTATTAATGAAAGACGAACTGAAATAGATACCCTACCTTGGTCCAACGCTAATTTTCGCACTTGCGTAGCGATCCTCCAACCTTAGTCTTCACACATCACTGTCGTCAATGATGATATCCATGTACCTACACAAAGATCAAGTGAATGATGAAAATGTATGAGAATATACCTTCACTTACAAACGATTCGATCGTTAAGGAGAATCAAACATTTTGCATATAATTAAACACAAAATTGGAACCAAAAATAGTAATGTATTATTGATAGAGAAAAGAATTTACAACCTTAATGCTCACATTGCAAGCCTCCTTCGACGGTTCAAATTTTCAAGCGCGTCTCAAGCATTCGTTCGACCGGGGACTAATGAGGAAACGAGCTCAAAATCTCTCTCAACAATGGATTCCTCTCGCCTTATTCTACACACTACCTATAGTAATGATTGTTTCAAATACCCTAATCAATATGAGAAGAAAGAATTCTATAGGAGAGGAGGTGGTTTGGGATCCCTCATAAGGTGGAAGAGAGGCCTAATACTTTGGGGTTGCAAAATTGTAGGAAACAACAAGCCAAAGGGAGGAACTCAACGTTATTTAGCTCGAACAAACCATGATGACTCGATCACGAAGTTGTTAAGCATGGAAAATTCATTTCTATTTTAAAAAAAATTTCCAAAAAATAGCTTACGGTGTGACCTTCTCGAGACAAAAGTGTAAGGGCACGCGGGCCCAAAGGTTAATTTCTCCATGTGAGCGAGCTTACTAAATCGCCATCGTTGTCGACCCAAAATCACATGTTTTTGAAGTTCCTCGTTTGAGGAATGATCAACGGAGGAAATGTTCTTGACATGCCAAGGGATGCACCGACACTTATAGCAAGGTATGAAAATGCACAAGTCACCAAAATGGTCCTTCAATGTTCTAGATGGGAATTGCGTGGACAATGAAATACCGTGTAACATGGAGTTATCATGTAAGTTTGGAAATTATGCCTTCTATGTTGTAAACAAAGTTGTGAGTTTTTATTATTTGGATTTGGAAGTGGATGGGAAGCCAATTGATCCTGGCTTTTGTGGAAATGGTAATGAAAGTTGTGGATTTGGATTTCGAGGTTGAGAGGGTTGGAATAAGCCGAGTAAAATATTTTGGTGGAAAAATAGGGGTAAGGTTGTTGAAATTGAGGATATTGAGTATACATACCATAAGTATTTTTCCATCCTTGTGCCCATAGTTGAGGCCAAGATTTCCAAGGCATGGGTGCACCAATTATTTTGTGGTGTTTTTGAGTATTGAAACCTTGAGTCATATTTGTTTGTGGATTTTTCCATGGTCTCTTAGCAATAAAACAAAGAGGATCTAATTGATCTCGTATTACTCTCTTGATAAACAATTTTAAGACATGGAATTGAAGTAAATTCCTTTTATATCATGATTTTTTTCATAAAATACATGTTTCTACACTTATTAGGTCAAGAGGGCATTCTCTCAAGGCATGCTTCTTTATACATTTTGAACAAAAGAAACATAATGCATCATTTTCGGCTTTTTTCTTGTTTTGTATTTTAAGGGTATCTATTTGTTCACTAAGACTCCCTAAATATCTTTTGAAATTTTCAAGCAAGTTGCCTATTTATGCCTTACTTATTGTTCAAGCTACACATTTATTAATCCTAGACATAACAATATCTCTTGGATTTTTTTAGATCTACCTTTCCTCTTGAAATATGTGTACAAAGTTCACAAATGTATCTAGATGATAATTGTGAAAAATATCCTTTACCCATTAAATTGATAAGATATATCCATCATCTTAATGGCTTTTAGAAAATATAGTTCAAAGTTTCATCATCTAGATTATGAATTTTATCCCTTTATTATTGTAATAAAATATTTGAACCAAATGCTCAATATTTTCATCCTCTTTTTTGCATCATTTTAAAGACTTCATCTTTAAGGTTATAAGGCATAAAATAATATTTTTATTTTTCTAAGAACGCATCTTTCTATTTCCTCCCATGTTCTTATGGTATGTGTTCCTAGTCCCATAAACCATTTTAATGTTGGGTATATTTAAGGGTGGCTATAAAAAATTTCAACTTTTGAGTATCAAGCAAGTAATCATAGGATCTACACAAAATTCAAACTCAAAGAGAAATGTTTCCAGATCCTCATTCATTAATCCATGGAAATTAGGGAGGATAGAGGGTGAGATATTTTTCATTATGGATGTGGTATCTTCATCAAAGATGGTAAACCTAAGGTTATGGATATCCTCTACCACCTCCTCTTCCTATTCCTCCACCTCTTCAATCCCAAGATGTTCACCATTCACATTATGTAATTCTCCTTTCTTCTCCTACCATTTTAGAATCCCTGAGCTAATATAAGGTTCCAAAATCTCTATTTTCTAGTTCCTCCTCTAGTTATTCTATCAATGGAATGTTAAAAGAGGTTTCTTCTTCTTCTTCACAAGGGATTTCTAGTTATTGTCCTAGAAGTTGTTCTCCTGGAAGATATAAATATTACTCCATGTAGGATCTTCTTCTTCTACTAAATATTTAGTAGAGGAAGTTGTTGGAATCTCTATTTCACTTAAAATCTAAGTACCTCGCAAGTCTATGTCTCCGCCTCGCAATTGATGGAATACGAGTTTTGGTGGATGGTGTGGAACTACGAGGTCTTGGTGGGGTGAGTGGTGATGCTAGAATTAAACTCCTACCTCTTATAAATCTACCTCTAGAATCTATTTCCCTATGCATATCATTGTTTAATATTTTATTTTTATGAAAATAAATACTCCTATATACACTTCCCCGACAACGGCGCAAAAATGTTTGGTAATTTAATTGATGTTAATTTACTTACATGAATTATCAACCAGGGCTAGTATACTAATGAAATTAATCCTGATCGCCAGAATACAGAATATAGAAATAACCATAAACATAGAGATGCGTGTTGGAAATAATGCGTCATTTCATTAATATCAAATAACATAAATATGCTTGCGTACATAATGGAAATAAAATAGCTACGTGTCGGTACGAATCTCTCGAGAAGAGATGTGGTGGCTCCACCTCCGAACTCTATTACAATGAGGCTCAAGGGCCTATTTATTATTGAGAAACAATGGAAAAATTTAAAAGTCCTAAACCTAACTCTTGGAGATGAAGCACCAAACTCTGTGGTTCCCCCGTTTTGGGTAAGTTGGTCTTTCAACTTCCCGAGGACATAACTTTGGCATCCGATCTCCATTTGATGCTCTTAATATCTCATTAGAAAGATCTATATGAGGTGTACAACTTTTGATATGATAAAAATCAGTCCATGGAACTACATGTTTCTTTGTTTTTCCCAAAAAACATCGTGTAGGGCCTCAAAATGGCTCCGAAAGTTCATGACCCGAAAAATCAAGTAAAATAGTAAGTTGTGCCGCAACTTAAAAACCGAACGAAATGATGGTGGGGTTTCAAATGGAAGCCAGGCGGGTGGCCACCAATATCCACCCGGATCATTAAGGCCCCAAAACGGCTCCAGAGTGCGTAACCCAAAACTTCATAAAAATAGGTAAGGGGTGCCGTAATGTGAAAAGCTACAAGAATTGATGGTGTGGGTCCAAATGGAATAGGTGGGTGGCCATTGATATCTACCTAGATAAGAAATGTATGTGCACCATATAAAGTAAGAGGGCCACTCAAACAATTCCTAATTTAATTTGAGATATCCAAATGCACATGTTTAACAATTATGTAAGTAAATGAAATTGATTCTATTTCTTAGCTTAAAAGAAATATCACACTCTTCAAATGAATAACACACTTTTTCATGCTTACTCAAAATTAAATCAAATACACTTCCTTTAATTTTAAATGAAATCACACACACACTTTTCTTTGAATGAAATCACCCACTTCGCTTTAAAATGAAATCACACTTGCTTGAATTGAAACCACACTTGCTTTAAAATGAAATCAATCGTAAATGAACTAATTTCGATAAAAGAAATATTATCTCTACAAATTAAAATCCCATTCATATAACTAAAATGTAAAGTCGTGTTATCGATCTATGTAGACCTATGCTCTCATTCATGTGCAAAAGCTATCTCGCTTCACTCAACAATAAAAATGATTAGACAAACTTGTTATGAAAACAATCTTAAACTCACACGTAAAATCAAAATTTAAGCTAACAAAATCCCATAAAACAAAAAACGAAATACTAAATTACAATTGTATGGAAACCTACTATCTCGATAGGGCCCTCCTCATGGGAAGCAGGTATCAATATGATTCCTTCGACAAGATGATCAACTATGCATTGGAATTACTCAAAAATAAATGAGAACCAAAGCAAAGTTTGTATATAAAACAGAGTGTTTGCAATATAAAATCCAGGTCTCTGTTTGCTATGTTGAGAGGGATAATGTGGGTGGTTACATGTGGAGGAGCTCGCATGGCGTTGTTCCGTAACCCTAGGCGCAGGATCGAACCCCTCATATGGCGCAACTGTTACCTTGCATGTGGCCAGGGCCCCCCGCATGGCGGTGACAGTTTCTCGCATCCCCCACTAGTTTTCGTTGTTCTCCAATCGTTCTTATTGGATTCAAGGATATAGGTTTTGTTTACCGATTTGATCTGGGTTTCCGGTTCCACCACCGACTACCATGGTATTTTCTTGACTACTTCATTGGGATATTATACTTGCTTTTTTAATCGTTTGGGGAGCGCTTCGTCGACTCGGTCCAGGGTTTTGTCTCACCTCTTACCGGGGACAAAGACCGGTGCTTCATCACTCTCTTTGTCTTGAGGTATCCGTACTGGACCTGTCGAATCTCTCGTTTTTGGGTGGGGCCATTGCAGACCGGTGGACCCCGACTCAGAGTTTCTTTGGTCCTACTTCGGGTCCCCGCTATTTTGGCGTATGCAATCGATTATCTCCGGGCATAGTTGTTCCGCCCGGGCCGGTGGACCCGATTATACCTCCGCCATTATTCTCGGGGTTTCTGTCTCCCCACCGCCGGTGCATCATGGACTTCGCCCTCGGGGTCGCGTACTTACTACCATGAGCAACTATGAGGATGAGGTGGACTATTCGGAGGATCCGCTGTGAGGGGCTTACATATGGGGTCTTGACTTTCATGGTGAGGTGGATGAGATGTCTAACTTGACTCGACTCTCGAGGTGGCGATGCCTATTTTGGCCCACCCTTTCCAATGTGGTGCGCAACTGCCCACTGGGACCCAGTCATAGCTTAAATTTGACACGCCCTCAGTGCGTATATTGGATTATGGGATTTCTCTCAGTTAAACATGACACTGCGAGTGCTGTTTACCTGACAGTTTCTGAGCATTTCTCGTAGGTGGTCTACCATGAAATCGGGATGCATCTTGATCTTGGCACAACCGATCATTGGGGGCCCTCTCCCTCATTGTGTTATCTCACACAAATTTCTGCGTATATTGGTGGTGCAACACATATTAGCTTGGCGTCTATTGAACCACTGGTCTTGGCTTTGCAAATATACCGGAGGACTTATCCATACCGAGAAGATTTTCACTTCATCCAAATCCGACACTTCTATTGAGCTTGGGTCAGTTGTAGTAAGGCTGTAAAGTGTGCATGTAGTCACCAAAATGTTTCCGCCCACATTACTTAATTTTGGTTGTGAGAGCGGTATGGAGGACCTGGGGCCTCATTGTGGCTAAGACATTGGTGGGGAAGGTCCTACCTCAAAATACCCACGACAAGACTACAACCGTGGACTCGTGAGATCCTGAGCGAGACTCTTGACTTACTTCCTAAGTCTCTGTACCGACCAAAGGATGGTTCTCATCACATTTTCCCGCCCCGATCAATCCGACCGGGGCTCCTCAAGCACTACCGTATCTTGAGTTGCACCCTATCTATCTCAAGATATGGGTACCTCTATTTGATCCCAAAAAGGAGAATGCGGATGCAGCTCCCATCTCGATGTGGTCGCCGGGATCGTTTTTTGGCAATTTTGGAACAACACTGCTTCTTTCTTAACATTGTGGACATTTTGGACTATACTTGATCATCACCAGCCCTACCTCGACTTCGGTAGCAGTAAGTGCTGGCTCGCATCTTGATTTTCCCCTGACACTCGAGATGGTCTATATGACAATTTCAACATGCTATTTGATGGGATGATGTGGCAAAGCAACCTCTCGGACTACGAAGGTGTGCCATTTCGCCGTGTAGAAGTGCCATGAGGTGGGACATTTGTACAAAGACTACCCAAAGAAGGGGTTTGGCAGTCAAGCCTAAAGAAATCATGTTCTACTGTACATGCACTACACCCGATATCGTATTGAGTAGGGCACCTGGCCGGGTGTGCCGACGCTCTGCCTCCTCGAATCTCCGCACCGATGTTGGGTTGATACCGACCGAACTTCCATCGTGGACAAACATGCATCCCGGATCCCGCCTGGCTGTGTCACGCCGGTGCCTTCTCAAATAAAATTGGCCCATCCCGGGTACTATTCCTTCTACTACCTCTTTGTTTATCGATTGCCTCGTTGTATCACCATCCATTATTCCCGTAACTACATCTAGAGATGTTGTTTTTAATATGCCCCTCTTCTATTTCTTTATCATGCATTTCTTTGACTTTGTCTAGCCAATCACCAAGCTCCCCCTCGATCTACCGCACCATCGCATTGGCCCCTCCGTCTTTCACCCCCATCATTCAACACACAACTCGCCGAACCTTCCTAATGCCGCGCTTTCATCCTCCTGAGACTCCCTCCTCGAGACATAATTATTATCTTAGATCCCTCTCCCTTCCACACTCTAGAGAGGCTTTCGCACAATGAGTCGTGCGTATACCCACCAAATCTCGCAGACCTTATGCATTAGCAAAGGCTATCAAAAGAGCCAATCTCGAAGTGGAAGTCGCACTCAATCATCTCTTATGTGGGTCCTTAGAGCTACAAGACCCTTGTTGGATATTACATCATGATTTGTCTCTCCTACAATTGTGGGACCTGCCAACCCCGATAAGAGACTCCGGCCCTCATGGATTTGATAGCACAAATTCCCATTGATATTCTATTTCTCCAAGAGACGCTTGGTGCGGGCTCGAGGTAAGGCTACTCTTAACTTCTTTTCTTCCCGATTGACTTTCATTACATTTCTGATGCACACGGAATATCCGGGGGTTGTGCTTTGGGAATTAACGATAAACCACCGATGATTAACTGGGGTTTGACCGGTGTTCTTGCTATGAATTTCCTTTTGGTAATTCCGAGATCGAATACTCGATTAATGTTTATGGGCCCCGCACAAATAGAGAGCATTTCTAGAACTCCTTATTGTCCCGTACCTTGTTGGTCGGCCCCTCACATCGTATTAGGTGGTGACCTAAATTTTTCAGCTAGGGTACTTGAATCTTAGGGCCCCCAAACTACCCTGCATCCTTTGCGTAGTTTTTCAACTCAAAGCTCGGTGCCTCAAATCTCATTAACATTCAAACCACCAAGATTCAACCCACCGGACAAAATGTATGACCCAAATGTTGCTTTGGCTCGTAGATTGTACATTTCTCATCAAGCAGCTTCCTCCTACCCATTATGACTCGAGCTCGCCAATGGGTGGGGACGGGTGGTAAATCCGACTAATTTCCCATATTTCTCGAATTCGAATGGGACCTAATAGGCTCATCCCCCTTTCAAATTCAACTCAAGATGGTTGAGAGACCTGAGTATCACTTGATGGTCACTCGAGGCCTGGCAAAGATTGTAGACCTTTGAATGATCGAGATCCCTGACTGGATTATCAATGACAACCTCAATCACATTAAAACCTTACCATTCGTGCTGGGTTCGAAACAAAAGAGATTGGAGAGGGAGGCACCTAGTAAAAAATTGAAGCAAAAATTTCCCCTCACTTAACAATGCTGATAAGTGTTGGTATCGAACCGATGATACCAGGGATCATCTAAATGCACTTGAGACCGAAAAGGCTAAACTATGAGACAAAAGGAGGGAAGACTCGGAGGCTTAAGAGTCAAAGTTATTTGGTTAAGGATGGAGACGAAACATGCCAATTTTAGCAGCATGCAAATGGATGTAGGGATGCAAATGCCATTTGGGAATTGTTTGATCATAATGGTGGTTTCACTGCGAGAAAGCAACAAAGCAACTATTTGATCCTGGGGAACCAGACATTTCACCAATATTTATAGGGCGTCAACAAACATTGATCTCTTGGACATCATGCACATTACACAACACTTTAAACTATTTGTGAATGGGAGTTGCATGGGTGATCTCAATGCATTGGTCACTTTGGGCGAACTTGAGGGAGTTTTGAAATGGTTCAAGCGGATGAAAATCCTTGGGCCTCGATGGCTGCCCATTGAGTTTTTCTATCCATTTTTTCGAACTCATGTCAATTGATCTTCCTCGACTATGATTGAGGATGTAGGGGTGCGAGGTGATATATGATGGTTTCAACACCACTTTTATTGCTCTTATTCCAAAATTCCGTGGACAAATCCCACTCACTTCAATGAGTAATGTGCCCATATCTCTCGTGTAAATCGCATTTACAAGATCATATCTAAAATAATCGCAACCGCATCAAGCCTTTCCCCCGTCCACTCATATTGAAAAGGAAAATTTGTATTTCCGAATCATAGGCAAATTCATGAAGCTATTGGTAATGCCTGTGAGGCCCTTCACCTCCATTAAAACTCGTGCGTAAATCCACCATTCTCAAGATTGATCTTACAAAGGCTTTTGATCGTGTTAACCTGGAGTTACCTTCATCTCATACTAATCCACCGGCTTTCTCATACATTTATAAATTGGATTATGGGTTGCATTTGTCATGCTACTTTCAGCATATTGATCAAATTATGACCGCATCCGATTTCTTCATGCGGGAGCAAAAATTTGTCTTCGTCGTGGCTGTCCTCTCTCACCTTTGATTATTTTTCCCCGGGTCATGGAGGGTCTCTCTATCCTCATAAAAAAATAAAAGATAGGGAGTACTACAGTAATCGGATCAATGATATACTATGATCTACTCATCTTTTATTTGTGGATGATGTACCGATATTCCTAAATGGTTCTAGACAATACTCGTACAATTTGATATGCTACCGAATTGCTTTTGGTGGCTACTGGTATGGTACCAAATGGCACCAAATCCTCTATTATCATGACTCGCTTCTTGGGATCGGAACAAGGCACTTTAATGAATCTATTTGACTATGTCTCATAGATATCAATGATGGTCTCAAAAACATCCTGGGTATCATATAAAACCAAAAGATTATGAGATCAAAGACCGGAACTGATCATTGCAAAAATTGAACGTTGTAATAATGTTTGGTATAACCGTTTGCCAACTGTATTGGCCGACCGATCCTCATTAAGTCCGTGCTTGAAGCTATACCGTTCATTGGATGACCCTGGCTTGGATACCTATTGGTATTACTAACGTAATCAAAATTATTTGCGACAATTCCCTGGCGTAACCAGGGGAAAGGCCTCTACATTTTCCCCGGATCGCCCTGGGATCGCATTAACATTCCCAAACAATGGGGAGGTCACAAATATCTCCATATTTTTTTGAGGGCTCTCTTATGCAAAAAATGTGGTCGGTAATTTAATCATCGGATGGGTGAGCCTCTCGGAAAGAGGTAATTGTTGCTAAATATATCTCGCTAACGATACCCCTCTCGACTGATCCGAGGTAAAATCGATCGATGTCCTGGTGCATCAATTATCCTGGAAGGAAATCACTAAAGCGGTAATACATCATATGTAATGGTTTATCATGGCAAATTGGCACCGGTGCTATTGTCCGCATTGGCACATATTCTTGGTCAGGAGCGGAATATTACAAATTACCCCGACTTCATTATCGAGCACCTAGCCCACGTAAACATTTTCATCTCGCACGTATCGCGGATATATTCATTCCTGCGTAGTCGGGTTCCGGTTACAAGCAGATGAATTTAGATCCCACAGTGTGCACTGGTTTGGAAAATTACATCCTGGGCTCTAAAAGCATCAAACATTCGCATCACCGAGCAGGAGGACAAATTGGATATGGGTTGTTTCACCCGATGGTCAATATGCTCCCAAACTTGGATACCTCGCCTTATTCGGCCCAAGGAACCCCAATAAAAGCATGGTGGTGGCGCATTATTTGGAAATTGAAGGGCCCCGCATAAGCACAAAATCCTATCCGGTGCATCCTAAATCATCGCATACCTACCATGGAATTCCTCCAGATCGGCTTATCAAGGGGCATCACAATGTTGCTACCGTCTTGTAACCGCAAGGGATACGACCCATTTATTCCGCTCGTGCAACATCATCAAAGGGAATCGACTGGTCATCACCGGTCTCTGGCAAAGGATATATTTGGCAAGGCGAAACAACAATTGAAGCTTGACCAATTGGTGGAAGCATTATGTATACAGCCTAAGAATGCGCAATCTCCCACCTGATCGTGGTGCATGGGAGATTTGGATCGGCCGCAACAAGTAGATTTTCAATGGTTTACCTATAGACCGCACCGAATATGCACTCACCTCAATTGCCACATTTCAACTCCGCCATGGATCGATTCGCGTAATCCTTCACTCGAGACACCCGAAATTATAGATCATAGTCGTGCATGGGCCTATTTCGATGGTGCGTCCAACGCATGTGGTTGTGGGGGGCGCAACACTATTTTTAAATGAACATCACCACTACAAAAATCAGAATGGGATTGGGACCCATGACAAACAACTATGCTGAACCGCAAAGCCTTATACTTTTCCGAAATTTGCTCTGACATTCACCGCAACCCATCCGCATCTTTGGTGACTCGCAACTGCGGATCAATCGGGTTCAATAATCTAGCACATCGTCACCGCACACACCGGTCTCGCACCGTTGCGAGAGGTTCATCAATTCAGATCCCTTTGACTCCATCTCTCGTGACACATATTTACAGTCTCGAACAAAGTGGCTAACCAATTGTCCAAAGAAGCTTCGAGCTAAATTGGGGCACTCGGCATATTATTGAACACACCGATGGGATGTGTGTATACATATATTTTCATCGGCCTTTTATAGAGGAGGCACTGCATATTTGGCTATCTAGTTGTACAACTATTTGGGAGGATTTTTTGTAACTATCTCCTTTGACTTTATATTTCTAGTATGTATATTTTACTTTATATGTATTTTGTTTCTTTTTGCTAGTAAGTTACAAATTTAACTTACTATGTGAACATTGGCTTCATACCGATAAGATATTTATATTTTTTGGGATTGTTTATTGCCTCGCATGAAGGCTAAGTGGTGAATTGTAATAGTCATTGGACCTAATAGTAGTACATACTACTCGTATGTAACATGTAACCTATCTTAAAGTAGTGTTACGAATTTTCTTTGTGAAAAAATGTTGAGAGGCATATTT
The DNA here is from genome assembly GCA_034641835.2 of Pinus albicaulis. Lineage (NCBI taxonomy): Eukaryota > Viridiplantae > Streptophyta > Pinopsida > Pinales > Pinaceae > Pinus > Pinus albicaulis. The sequence goes on along the minus strand of JAXQQM020067771.1, from coordinate 43,727 downwards.
ATAAAATTTATCGCATTTAAGTGTTTCATAGTATTATGCCTTATGCCAATCGACACTATCTAAAATTAACTTTGAAAGATAAGATAGCGTGATCCTCTCATGATTTGATATCAACACAAGAAATCATGAGGCTAAAAAATTCACATCTCGCTCGTCCGGTTTGCCTCCTATGATATTTGACTTTTCCTTTGATCGAGATTATAGGGGCATCTTATTTATTTGATTCAGACTATGAAGGTAGGAAAAAATCATTGTACCAAATGCATTTCACCTTCCCATATGGCCCATTCTTCGACTAGAGCTTCAAACCTATTAAACCTTGAACTCGCAGCATAATAATATGTTAGCTACAGAATCAATGTAATTTGGTAGTTAATGTAAATATTGGTTAAAAAATAAATAAAATTGTCATTTATAACTCCACGGGTGGCACTTGTTGGTGATTGGAGTGTCTAAGGCACTCGTTGTGCTGTCACCGGTTCAAACCCCGTGTGCCCGCCGCGTAAGCTGTGGAACCTTGCTATGTATTGTCAATGGGGGATGATGCCAGCCGTGAGGGTTTTCATTGGTAGCAGCTGCTGATGTGATCTTGTGTGGCAGATATGATTGTATGGTTCTCGTTACCTGTTTCCCTCCCGATACCAAAAAAAAAAAAAAAAAAAAAAAAAGATTAAAAAACAAACAAACAAACATTGTCATTTGTGAAATATAAGATGATTAAGTACCTGATTTGACATAATCCCTATGAATTTATTCCTAAATTAAATATATTAAGGTAAAAAGAGGAGAATGGAGTGAAAAGGGTTGTGAAAAAGAAGCAATTTTGGGGTTCAATAGGTACTTTCATCACATTCTATCAAATATCCAAGGAGGTTTCATGTAGAATGTCACAATTAACTAGTGATGAATTCATTTGTATAGTATACTATCATATGGAAAATTATACGATGAAATGGGGAAACCTCCTTTTAAGAAAGGATAAAATGGAAATCATATCTCAACCTTCTATCCTAGAAATTCTCACACAAAAAAATGTTTGAGGATGATTCACAAGTGATATTTTTATAAATAATCTATAGTAGTTCAATAAAAAAAATGGATAGGCATAGCTAGGATGATGGAAATGGTTAATTTAAATAATTTGATCTTCTTGATGACAACAAGATTCCAATGGATAGGATATTTGATATGGACTACATGTATAAATAGAAGAAAGAGGCCAACAAAATTCAAGTGATTATATAGTGGTCAACATTGAGCCGTAATCCAATCCTATGTTGATAAAAATGGATAAGGTACATCAAAAAAGGAAAGAAAATAGATAGAGAAATTGATCTTGGAGAATTATGATGTTTTTTCATGGTTGTATGTTGATCTAAAGGCATACCAAGGGGATATCATTCAACACACCATCCCTTTGAATAAGGATAAAAAAAAATTAGGTATAATTTGAGAAGAATCAATCCCAAATTCTCTTCTTAATAGTAAAGAAGTTAGAGAAGATGGTAGCCACAAAGATCATTGCTCCTACCCAAAATTTATCTTGGGTTACTAATCTAGTAGTAGTAAGGAATAAAAATAGGTGAGATAAGGTTGTGCATTGATTTTAGAAATCTCAACCAACCAACCCTTGAAAATATTTGAACCTTTGCCAAACATGGAGAGTTTTGTGTATAGAGTAGTCCCATATTAGGCATGTTTTTAATGCTTGATGGATTTTTAGGATAAACCAAATATTGGTGAAGGAAGAAAAATGATATAAGATGGCATTCACTACTCCATGGGGAACATATGAATACCTTATGATTCCATTTTAATTGATGAATGTAGGATCAATGTTCTAGAGGGATATGGGATTTTCTACATAGGGACTTTACTAGAAGATCATAGAAATATACTACATAGATCTAATTGTGTTTCCCAAAAAAGAAAAGATCACATGTGACATTTAAGAAAAGTATCTAAGAGGTGTAAGAAATATGACATACTTGCACCCAAAGAAATAAATTAGAGATGATGAAGGAAACTCAAAGGAAAAATTATTTATAAAGAATGTACCAAGATATATCCTTCAAGGATATAAGAACTCTAGAAAATTTGCTTGCCTACAAGAAACATGGTAGTGTAATATTTCTCTCGAAATATCAAACTTATACAAAAGGCTCACCCCTAATTTCTACAAAAGATATTACCAAACCCATATCCAATTTTCTAAAGAAGTATCAAGACTTTAATGGGATGATGATAGAAGGAAATCATTCAAAATGATTAAATATGTTATAGTGTCGAACTAGTCTTAGTAACTACAACTATTTAAAGAATTTGTGATTTTTCTTTCACTTTCAAAGATATGATAGTTGGTGTTTTTTTACAAAATAATGATCAAACTATGAAATAACCTATATAATTCATGGGAAAACTCCTTAGGGGATTCATAATTGAAAAATCAAGCATATTTTGGCATAGTATTCAAACTAATTTTATGCATATGTGTGTTATTAAATATTATTGCATACATTCCTTAGGGTTGTGGTTGAGGATATATTAAAGCATAAATTATTTAATATACATGGGAAATGGGTATCTAGGATCTAGGAGTATTACATGGAAATCAAGCTAAAAATTTACTAAAGGGACAAGGATTAGCTAAATTCTTGTTGAGGGAAATGAGGGAGTGTTAGATATGAATAAATAAGAGGCCCATAAAATGATATTCACAATTGTGAATGAAATGGAATGGAATGAGTGCTATGTGGATGTTATTTATTGTTTGAATAATTTTCCATGTCCATATCACCTGTCGATTATGAAATAAGGGACTTGAAATTCATGCATGGAATATTATATGATTTGAGAAGGCTTGGGTTGGAACACCCAGATGGTTTAATCTTAAGATATGTTGATAGTTTAGAGGCCTAGAAATTGATGATGGAAAATGCATACATGATTATGTTGTAAACATCATGTAGCTTGACCCAAAAATGCATAAAATATTTCAAGATATTGCTGGCCAAACAATTTTTGGCAGATGTCCACAAATTTATTAGAATCTATCAATATCGTTAGATTCTGAAAGAAATACAAGCTTTACTCTTGCAACTAATGGTAGCAGAGGCACCCTTCGAACAATGGGGCTTAAAATTCATTTCGGTGAATTCAAAGAAAATTATATTAATGGATTCCGGAGGGATCCTCACTACCATTGATTGCTTCACCAAGTGGGTTGAGGATAAGTACTCATGAAGAGAGAAAAATAGTGTGGCTAATGATTTTCTAGAAGAAAGGGTCATCACGTATTTGATGTCACTACCAAGGTCAAGCACTCATAATTCAAGGCCTCCTATTTAATAAATTCATCGATCTAACATCCTCGGGTTAAAACTTCATGTAATAAAGTCAATAAATGAAAAATAAGACCTTGGTCATGGGAAACGTATTCCAAGTTGAATGTTGGGTAGAAAAACATAGTGTAATGATCATTAGTGATTAATAAATGGCTATGTAAATTGAAAATTCAATGGCAAAGGCTTTGGAAAGTCAAAATGGAATTTATTGGCATTTATTTATTAAAATAATGGAAAATAGGAAAAAGAAAGGTGAAAGGTCACATGTTGCATGTGAGGAGGAAGTTGAAGAAAAAATAATGGAAAATGAAGAAAAAAAGGCCTCAATGATAAAAAGGATTATGAGGATCAATTCACAAAATTTGTTTTGTTTTAGTTTTGTTCTCTCTTCTAATCTCTCATACTCTTGGACACTTAGAGTTTTCTTTGGAGCACTCTTTGAGGGGTGTAGCATACTTGGGATTTCGGTAAGAAGGAAAAGCAAAAGTAAAGACTTGCTAGAGGATAGTGGGACCAACAACTATAGCGGGTTTTTCTTGTAGGTACCGAGTTGCATGTATAATTTCTTTACTAGTTTTGGAATGCATGGCACATTCATGTGGCTTATTGGTCAGGATTTGTCATTGGCATGGAGGATTGTCTGTGGTTTTTCCTAACCTTTCCATTTCCTCGGATAGCCATGATGTTGTGGGTTTGCCTTGTTTTTATGATTGGTGCTCATGTTACTTATGGTTGTGGGTTAAGTTACTAACTCTCGGATGCCTTGGTTGGATAAACACTTCGTAATATCTATAACAACTTGGGTTGAGTTACTAGTCCCAAAATCCTCGCTGGAAAAAATCCTTTGGAATCCCTTTGGTGGTTGAGTTACTAGCACTGGAAACCTTGGTTGGACAAACACTTTGGAATCACGACGATCGTGGGTTGAGTTATTAGTCATGGAAGCCTTGGTTGGAAAAAAACTCGTGGAGCCCCGGAAAACTTAGTAGAGACCGATTCTGGTGGATTGCTAGTGATGTCCGACCATGAGGTGGAATCACCGGTTAAGGGTTGATGTGGTTTGGCCTATGCAACCCTTGTTTTGGTTTTGTTTGGTGTATTTCATGAGATCCCACATTCATGCCTAGAATATGACACGCAGAGTGATTGGTTGAAATAAATATTTGGTTTAACCCAATCTATGGTCGGGTGGTACGTGGAAGTTCCAGACTGGGTTGCATCTTTCATATGTTACTAAGAGATATTTTCCTCTTGTATTCGATGGGTATATGTATTTTTTATTATGTGATCTCAATGGTTGTCATATCATTGTTATTCTACTAGCACTAGTACATATGGTCAACTTTCTCACACTTTAGTTCTCGATGCTTTGACGTATTTTTGGAAATTTCCCAAAATTTTCTCAATTTTTTAATCCCACCAAAAGCGTTAGAGAAAACGCTAAATTGCGATGAACCCTCTCTGTAAACGTCAAACTTGCTAACGAAACACTCCAAATGGCGAATAGTGACAACGCCTCCCACCATCCGTATTGCAAAGAAACGTCTGAATCACATACTCTGCGAATGCTGCCTACGATGGAAAATGCTTCCAACGTTGGAAGAGGACGGAAGACTCCAACCTCGGTATTGCGACGAAAAGCTCCAAAACGCTCTGGCCTTGCGACGAATCCTCCAAAACCACTCCGACTTACGACGAAAGTTAGGATTTGCGACAAAAGGTATCCAAACCTTGTGAGGGTAAGGTCGAGCCGTGCATGTCGTAGGGTCGAGTCGGGGTCAAGTCATGCCAAGTAAAGTCGTGTCGTTGTCATGTTAGGTCGGTTTGTGAGGGCGCCCAAGGAAACGTGTTTGGGTGAGTCGTGTTAGCTGGGGTGCCATGAGGGCACCAAAGGAAACACGTTCGAGCAGGTCGGCCTGGCCGTGTCATGTGAGGGTGCCCGATGAAATGTGTTTGGGCGGGTTGGCCGTCGTGTGAGGGCACACAAGGAGATGCGTTCAAGTGGGCCAAGTCGATTCGAGTCGTGTGAGTGGCCTGCCGGGTCGAGTCGGTCGTGTGGAGAGCACCTAAGGAAACGTGTCTGAGCGGGTCGCCGTGTGATGGTGTCCAAGGAAACACATTCGGGTAGGCTCGGTCGGGTCATGGAAGGCGCCAAGGGAAACGCGTTCGAGCGGGTTCGGTTGGGTCAGGTTGTGTGAGGGTGCCCAGGGAAACACGTTCGGTCGCCGTCGGGTCGTCGTGAGGGTGGTCGTATCAAAATTCTAGGGCTGTGACCGCTTCATGTGCCTCGCGCACGTTTGTGCGATCCATTTTCGCTTTCTCTCTCATGCCTTCATTCGGTGGGTCAGCCGTAGCCATGTGAGGGCAAGCCAGTTAAGGAACACATTCAAGTCACATCATGTGAGGGAGGTTGTATAAAAAATTCTAAGTTAGGACTGGCCCATGTGCTCAGGACATTTGTGTGACCCATTTTTTGTTTGCTCCTCGTGCCTTAATCGACGTCGGTGGGTCGGGCTCTAGTCGGGTTGTGTCGTGATCGCGAGGGCACCTAAGGAAACACATTCGAGCGGGTTGGGTTGGCCGGTTGGGCCTTCGTCAGACCGTGAGGGCGCCGAAGGAAACGTGATTGGGTAGGTTGGGTCGGGTTGGGCCTGTCGCGCCGTATTTTGAGGGTGCCCAAGGGAAACACGTGCCGGCGGGTTAGGTCGTCGGGTCTCTGTGGGAGGGCACCCAAGGAACGTGTATTGGCTGTGTTGTGTCGTCATGTGAGGGCACCGAAGGAAATCGTTTGGTGGGTCGAATTGGCCGTGCCATGAGGTCGCCCAAGGAAACATTTCCCTGTGCGGTCGAGTTGGGCCGTGTCGTGTGAGGCACCCAGGAAAACACATTAGGGCGGTCAGCCGTGCCGTGTCAGCAGGGCGCCGAGGAAACATGTTCGGGCGGGTCAAGTTGGGTCGTGTCGTGTGGAAGGTGCCTAAGGAAACACGTTCGAAAGGTGTTGGGCCGCCTGTGTTGGGTCGTGTGAGAGCTCAAGGAAACGATTAAAAGGGTCAGTTCAAATTATGTGAGGGAACCTAAGGAAACATGTTTGGGCGGATTTCACTGGTCGTGCCTTTGAAGGGCACCCAAGGAAATGTGTTCGTGCGGGTTGGGTCTGGTCAGTTTGTGCCGTGTGAGGGCACCCGAGGAAACGCGTTCGGGCGAGTCGGGTTGGGCCAGGTCGCGTGAGGGCGCCCAAGGAAACACATTCGAACGGGTCAGGTCGGTTTGGGTCGTGTGAGGGTCGGGTTGGGTCAGGTTGAGTCGTTTGAGGGCACCTAAGGAAACGCGTTCGAGTCGGTCAGGTCGAGTCGGGTCAGGTCGTGTGAGGGTGCCTAGGGAAACACATTCAGGCGGGACAGGTTGGGTTGTGTGAGGATGGTCGTATAAAAAATGCTAAGTTGTGACTACCCATGTGCCTTGTGCACGTTTGTGCGATCCGTTTTCTGTTTTCTTTCTCATGCATTCGTTCGGGCGGGTCGGGTCGTGCCATGTGAGGGCGCCACATGAAACACGTTCAGGTCGGATCATGTGAGGGAGGTCATATAAAAAATGCTAAGTTGTGACCGCTTGTATGCCTTGTGTACGTTCGTGCGACCCATTTTTCTTTTTCTCCCTCGTGCCTTAATCGATGTTCGGGCGGGTCGGGTCGGGTCGGGTCGGGTTGAGTCGGGTCGTACTGTGAAGGCGCCCAAGGAAACGCATTCGGGCAGATCGGGTTGGGTCGGGTCTTATGAGGGTGCCCAAGGAATGCGTTCGAGTCGAGTCGTGTGAGGGCGCCCAAGGAAATGCGTTCGAGCGGGTCGGGTCAGGTCGGGTCAGGTCGTGTTGTCTGAGGGCGGTTGGGTCGTGTCATGTGAGGGTGCCAAGGAAAATGCGTTACGGCGGGTCTGGTCGGGTCGTGCTGTGTGAGGGCGCCCGAGGAAACATGTTCAGGTGGGTCGGGTCAGGTCAGGTTGTGTGAGGGCGCCCAAGGAAATGCGTTCGAACAGGTCGGGTCGGTTTGGGTCGAGTCGTGTGAGGGCGCCCAAGGAAACGCGTTTGTGCAGGTCGGGTCGGGTTGTGTGAGGGCACTTAAGGAAACGCGTTCGAGCGGGTCAGGTTGGGTCATGCCATGTGAGGGCGCATAAGGAAATGCATTCGAGCAAGTCGGGTCAGGTCCGGTTGGGTCGTGTTGTGTGAGGCTACCCAAGGAAACGAATTTAGGAAGGTCAAGTCGGGTCGTGTCTTTTGAGGGTACCCAAGGAAACGCATTCGGGCGAGTTGGGTCGGGTAGTGTCCTATGAGGGTGCCCAGGAAAACGTGTTCGGGCGGGTCAGGTCGAATCATGTCGTGTGGGGGCGCTCAAGGAAACACGTTCGGGTAGGTTGGGTCGGGTCGTGTTGTGTGAGGGCGCCTAAGGAAACGCGTTCAAGTGGGTCGTGTCATGTAAGGGCGCCCAGGAAAATGTGTTCAGGCAGGTCAGGTAGGGTCAGGTCATACCGTGTAAGGCACACCAAGGAAACGTGTTCGGGTGGGTCGAGTCGAGTCGTGTCGTGTAAGGGCGCCCAAGGAAAAGCATTGGGGCAGGTCGGGCCGGGTCAGGTCGTGTCATGTGAGGGCGCCCAGGAAATGCGTTCGAGCAGGTTGGGTCAGTTCAGGTTGTGTGAGGGTGCCCAAGGAAACACACTCGAGCGAGCTGGGTGGGTTAGGGTCGGGTCGTGTGAGGGTGCCCTAGGAAACGTGTTCGTGCGGGTCGATTTGGGTCGTGTGAGGGCACCCAAGGAAACACGTTTGGGTCGGGTCGAGTAGGGTCATGTGAGGGCACCCAGGGAAACACGTTCGTCGAGGGTCGAGTCAGGTCGGGTCATGTGAGGGCACCGAGGGAAACACGTTCGGGCAGGTTGGGTTGGGTCGTGTGAGGTTACCCGAGGAAACGCGTTTAGGCAGGTTGCAGGGTCGAGTCAGGTCATGTGAGGGCGCCCAAGGAAATGCGTTCGAGCGGGCTGGGTCGGTTTGGGTCGGGTCGGGTCGTGTGAGGGGACCTAAGGAAACACGTTCGGGTCGGGTCAGGTTGGGTCATGTGAGGGCACCCATGGAAACACGTTTGGGTGGGTCAGGTCGGGTTAGGTCGGGTTATGTGAGGGCACCCAAGAAAACGCGTTCGGGCGGGTTGGGTTGGGTCATGTGAGGGCGTCTGTGGAAATGTGTTTGGGTAGGTTGGGTCGGGTCAAGTTGTGTGAGGGTGCCCAAGGAAACGCGTTCGGGTGGGTCGGGTCATGTGAGGGCACCCAAGGAAACGTGTTCGTGCGGGTCGGGTCGATTCGTGTGAGGGCACCTAAGGGAACACGTTTGGGTCGGGTCAGGTCAGATAAGGTGAGGGCGCCCAGGGAAACACGTTCAGGCAGGTCGGGTCGGGTCGGGTCATGTGAGGGAGCCCAGGGAAATGCATTCAGGCGGGTCAGGTCAGGTCGGGTCGGGTCATGTGAGGGTGGCCGTATAAAAAATGATAAGTTGTGATTGGCGCCCGTGTTCCTTGTAGACGTTGTGCGATCCGTTTATGACTATCCCATCATAACAGATTTGATTAGATCACATAGAAATTCCATTAGATTCTTAAATAATTTTCTCAGTTCTTTCACTCTCTTCTTTTAACAAAAAATTCCTTCTCTTGATGAGATTGAATGAATAAATTCCTCATAGGGATTTAATCCAAAAACAAAGGATGATTTAATGAGTTCACAAAATTCAATCGAATATTTCTTCCATGGATTGAAAGAAAGAGAACCATTGAATGGAAGATGTGAAAACATTTGAAACATCATCACAATTCAATGTTTCTATATTGAAATGGTTGTCGTTGCAGCTTCAGGTTTCAGCTGCCCCTTAAACAAGTGTTACTCCTGAGAGGTAAGATTTTGAATCAACATAAAAAGGTTATTAAGAAACAATGAAGACATATGATTAAAGTTTTAATATGATATACTGGCATAATGCTAGATATTGACATCATACACAACATTATCTATTCTCTACAACATTACACTGAAGTTGGGATAATTTTTCATCGTAGCCTAGTTGTGGAGTACAATTGAAGCACAATGAAGCCCTACATGTTCGAGGACTCATAACAAAAGTCCATCCAAGCATGTTCTAGTGGCAAGTGTGAACATGGTTCGGCTTGAACTCTAGTGCAAGTATGGAATAAACTTAAAAAGCTTGTCTCTTAAGGCTTGTTTCCCGAAGAGCTCTTCTTGTTAGGCATTATTAACCACTAATTATGTGGGTTTATTACATGTTGTTTATTATGTCAAACCAACAAATAATGGGCATACTTGTAGTGTACAGGCTAAACTAAAATTATATATTTATACAAACACGTGAAAATTTTGTTTACGACTTTAATTGATTTTTGGTTTGTTCGTATTCTATTTCACATATTGGGTATTGGGGAAATGAGAGTGATGTGAGGGGGATGGGAGGGGCCATATGAGCTTCCACCTTCACGTGGTTGGCTTTGTTCAGTAGAGAATAAATTATTCTTGAAACAAAGAGAAGCTCATTCATCTTTATTTTCATCATCGTAAATGTCATCATTGTTCTCAGATTATTGCAGCGTCGAAATTGTTGAAATTGTTAGAAAACATTAGGTCACTTATGAAATAATATCACCCTGCACCATTATCTTTATAAGCCAAGAGTGACCTGTGAATGGGGCCAACGTTGATTATATGTTTCTCGAAAGGGTCTTCAGTCAAAAATTAATTAATATATTCCATTGTTCACTATTAATTCCTTCATATTTCACTACCTCAGGGAGTTCTATTTGTCAAAAAATACCAACAGAAAATCCACTCATGAATTTTCTCAATTTTCACTCGTGTGTGCTTTGTACTCTCTGCAAATTCTTCTTCCTCACTTCTCAAGCACTCAACACCTCCTCTATACTCATTAATAAACTTGTCCACTCAAACCCCACCTGCATTTCCTTGCTCTAGCCAAGGAATACTTGTGATTTTCTTGGCCTATAATATGAGTTTTTGTGGGTCAATCACATAACGTAAAATGAGTCTTTCTTCTACTCTTGGCAATCAACATCTAAGGTAACAAGATTTGGAAGAGGTCCTTACCTTCACAACAAGATGACATGATCATTAATAAAACCTTCAATTGTAATGAAATCCTCAATGCTTATGCGCTCATTTAATATCCTCTTATTCACTCTTTAAATAACATTATAAATAAATTATATTTTATTTTTCATTTGTTTAAGCTTTTTCAAATTGGAACTTTTTTTAACATCTTCCTTGTAAATATTGCTATCAATCATCTCCTTCACATAACATAAGTCTTAACACACATGGAATTTTATCCTTTTCCTTCACATAATGTAAGTCTTAACACACATGGAATCTCATCATTGGGAATGCCCAGTGTTAAGTACAGTCAAACCTAATGGAACAATTGCTTTATGTTATAATTAAAGTGCATTTCTTTTAGGCATTGTCCAATGAGGCCATAATTTTGTCCGGATGACGATTTTCTCGCTATAATATGACGATAAATTCTTCAAAAAATCCCACTATGGTAGTGTTTAAATTGTTCATTTGATGAAGAAAATTGATTCAACACCATCAAGGACCCTTGTGGCACCCAAAATCTTGAAGCTTGACAACTATAACCTGGATTTTCAAAAACTTCCACCAGATTTTCTCAAAATCATGCTAGAATTTCTATTGTTTTATGGATGAAATTGTGGCTTCATTAGACTACACGTTTCTTTTATACAAGGTTTAAGAATATTTCCTATATCTTGTGTTGTTAGAATGACATGATAACCTTTAGCCATACTGTAAACACATGATTTCATGGTTTTATTCCCTTGAGTCCTCCTACTGATTTTCGTTTCATGTTTATAATTTAATGGTCTTTCCCTTCACTTATTGTTAATTTTTTGGAACTTTATAAATCAATAGCTCTAGGGGATGTTCTATCCTCTTCACAATGGTGCCTCTTCACATTGATGGTTTGATTTGTTCAAAATAAAATGATTGCATTTTATGTAACCTTGAAGATCGTCTTTTGAAGTTGGAAAAACCTATTATAATCTTGTGGTCAACCATCACTTGTTAATATTTAAGAATGCATGTTGATTTATCAATGTTATTTAAGGAAGATCATATTATTTGAAATATCTTATTAATAGTCCATAAAAGAAAAAACTTTACATTAATTAAATATTTAATTAATATTTCTTGGTCTTAGACTATTAATTCATTTCCTTATAACAATGAAAAAAAACTGAAAAAACAAATTTTACAATATTCAAATATTTCTCAATCTTAGACTATTAACTTATTTCTTTACAATGAAAAAAAACATTAAAAAACAAACTTTACACCAGTCAAATATTTCTAGGTCTTAGATGGTAAACTTAACTAATGAAAAAAAACAAGAAGGGAGCCACAACAGACAAGAAAGAAGAGCGATAGGAGAGGTGAGCCCTCGGTCTCGTCCTCCTCCGCGGGGAATAAGTGTTTACTATGACAGTCAAAGGCCCGCCACCGCTTGATGAATCACGATTCAATACTGTCGCCGTAGCTTAGGCAGGCCCCGACTTAGGTAGAGCGGCGGGCCGAGGAATCCCCATGGTGCCCCTTGTTCAAGCACAGTCGGGCTTAGTTGGTCCCATCAGAGGAGTTGGAGGCCCTTCACCAGGCATGATGCAACCCCAAATCTCAAGGCCTCCGGTTCTGTAGGTCTCGGCGCCCCCCATGAATTATTCTGCGCCAATGCTAATGCATCCTCCTGGCCCTCCACAACATTTTTGTCACAGGGAGGTCCTCCAGGTCATCCTGGGATGATGCATCCTCCTCCACCCAAGCCTGGAATGCCCCCTTCTCCACCCAGTGGTGGTGCCCCTCCTATGTACGGTGCCCCTCCTATGCAGTCGAGACCTACTATGTCGCCTTCGTCACCTAGTCAGCAACAACAACAACCACCTCCTAGACAAAAATAGTAGCATCTATCATTTGAATCAGGCATTTTGTTAATTGCCCTGCATGTTTTTGATATAATAAAATGTCTTTTTATGGTGTGCACAATGACCGGTCATTTCTTTTAAAATTTTATTGTGAGTTCATCTAGATACATCTCAATATCTATTTGAAATAACAGTCTGTTGAAGATTAAGAACTCTATTTTCGATTTTATCTTCTGCATTTCATGTTTCTGTACCCTAGATAGTTAGGGTTAGTGTTATTTATTTTATTCAAGTTGAAGCCATATGCATTATTGTTGCAGAAGGGGTGGGGCCATGTATAACCTATGGTCTTTGCATTTTTGTAGCTTCTATGATCACCATGCAACATTTAAAAAACACTTTTCTCACATAGTTGAGGATTAATTCATAAAGCGAACTTAAAAGGGGATTGTTTGGATGGTTCTATTAAAGACTTGTTTTCTTTTCTTCCAAAATGCCTGATCGATCTAGGGTAAAAGAAAAAGCTAAAAGAAAAATAAAACCTGGACCTAAATGATAGAAAATAAGCAGGAAATGCAAATCAAACTATAAATGAAAGCAAGCTGAATACAAGAAAGCAAACTTAATGAACCAAAACAAGAAACTATTGAAAAGAAAAGAACTAGCAGAACACTAATAAAGACAATATTGCTTCAAGGTGAGATCATCAGATAGGATCCTCATCAGATAAGACAACAAAAGCATAGGAATCTAAAGTTGTCAATGAAAATCCAACCCAAAGTAGTAATATTCTAGGCAAAAGAATATCACGAGAAAAGAAAAGCAATAAGAGCCCCAACATCAAGGAACAGTAAGTGCAAGCACTTCATTTATTTCTAATCATTTCATTACTTGTTCTGCAAAAATATCCCTTTACAAATCCACTAAAGGATAATGAGATAAAAAATTTCTACCAAATCATCCCCCATGCTCAACCTTATCAAAATTCATGAAGTTAACAAGATCTTCACCAAAGCATATAGCCATGTTTTCAAACTTCTCCACTCACCAATGCTTCATATTTGTCTCGGCCATAATTGGGTGTTTTAGTCAAACATTTTTCAATCTCCCATTAAATGAAAGGACACTACTTCACCATTACCCATGTGACTTCTCAATCTAAACCAAAAGGAACTGAAGTCATAGATACTGCCAAGTAATAAATCACCAATCACAACTCCACTACTTACTCCCCCATACCACATAAACGTGTCACCAAATTTTTGGCATACTTGATCTTATCCGGTTTAGTTTATTCCATGCTTTTGTATTGTAGTCTGGATGAGGTTAAACTCCTTTTAAGTGTGGCCGTGATTTTAGAGTGCAGTCATAATTTACTCAGATAACAGGCACTTTAATTCAGAGATCCTGAAATTCTTCGTCATGGGTTTAAACATTATATATATAACAGGCAAAATCGACAACTAGGGTTGTTTGTTACTCTCGTAACATGGGGTTGATTTTGACCGCTACACATACCATTGTGGCCCCTAGGTGTAGTCGGAGGTTTGAACCAGTTACGGCACAAAGAATGCACTTAACTGTGCATTTTATCAGGAATTTATCTACATTGTGGGGGCTAAACATAATATAATATTAACATTTCTCGTTATGCGAAACTATTTTTTGTTCATGGGAATACGACATTTACAATTCTATTTTATTTTTATTTTTTTTGGGGGGCAGGGAGTTGGGGGGGGGAGGGCGCCGGGGGGGGGGGGGTGTGATATTGGTCGGGGGGAAGGGCGGGGGGTTGATATTGGTCAATCCTTTATGACTATAGAGATCATTTTAATTATAGTCGTTTGTATGTTGGTAAACATACTACTGCTGGAAATGCAAAGGAAAATATTAAACTGTTTTCTACCTTGCATAGGTAAGATCATAAGTTTTTCTCAAAAGATTCAAGAAGCCCAATTGTGTTGAGTTTTGTTCATGAGGCCTTTTATATGCTGCAGTGATGTCTTTGGTTCCATGCCCAAACTTGTCATGTTTTGCTGTCATTTATTCCATGAAGGTGTTACGAAATTCAGTCACAGCATCCTGTTCAATTTCTAACATCTCGAAACTAACATAAAGGTCCAATGAACTACTTGGATACCAATTTATAAGAGCTTCAAGAATAATTTCATCTTCAAGAATAATTTAATTCTTAAGCGAAATTCATGAAAGAGCATATGAACCATAAACTGCCCTTCCAATTCAAAGACATTGGTCCAAATGAAGAGATGGATATCTTCAAATTTGTTTGTTAGGTCCTTCCATTCATAAGGTGGTTCATTATATTCCATCTCTTGGCCTTCTTTAATTTTTTGATTAAGATTATTATAGGATTTTATACAGGTGTATATGATTTTTTATTATTATGTAAGACAATACCTCACCCTCTAGCATGTAGGCAAGGGTAATATATTCCATAGGGCACAAGGTTGTACAACAATAGGGATCAAAGTCATGAGCTCAACATGTACTTGTGGTAATTGAACTTGGGTGGGGAAGATGTCGGTCATACCTTCCAACCAACTGTGATAAACCCAATTGATATACATGTGTATATGATACTAACACTAATATTTGGGGAGAATAATAAATGTAGCAATGATGTATAGGAGCCTGAAATATTCATACCCCCAACATACAAGTACCACTCTATCAATTTATTCCCTCCCATTATACCATTATATTAAACCTAACTCTTAGCCACAATATTTAATACTACATTGGTAACATGTTACCAAATTATAAAGTGACAGTATTACAAAAATATTTATTGTTATTTATGATGGGAAATGTATATGGATTCACCTTTATTGATCAAGTCAAATATTTAACCAGTTGTGATGCTTGCTGCTTCTCTAGGTGTGTAACCTTAGTACATCTTCATCACATAATTTTCATTAATTTTTAAATGTTACAATTCTTCCATTTATTCTAATCTATGCATCCCTTGGGCTACACACTTTAGAACTCATAAAATGACCATAATACATCAATATTTATTTTGTCAATTATTACCAGCTTGAATTCCAAAAATAACCACTATCTTTGCATTAAAGCTACAATTAAATTCTCATTACTCAAACCCATCAAATAAGGCACAACCGATTTATTTATTTTTATTCTTTGATGATTTCTAATTTTCTCCAACTCCTGCAATTCCAGGGTTGCCCTTAGAGATGTCATCAAATATAAAAGTGGTATAATTTGCTATAACGATCTTTCAAGGGTATTCTTCTTATAACACCACTTAATGCTTGCCTTTAAATACTAAATATATTTTTATAAATGTGAGTACCACTATTTTTCTCACTTTTCTTGAGCATATTTGTTTGTAATAGGAAGTTACACACAGAAACACATATAGAAAAGTTTATTTTTTCCCCAAGTTCTTTAATACATACAATAATGATAGTAGTCTTGCTATGATATTATGATTCTAATGCCTTGAACTGATCATTGTCCTAACTTCTCTTATTTGGACTATATGCTTTTAAATATGCAGGTGTTGATCCTAAATCTGTAGTATGTGAATTATTTAAGGCTGGACAATGTGGAAAGGGTTTTAAGTGAAAATTATCCCACAACTTGAATGTACAGAGAAAGGGTGAAATGATTGACATATATAGTGATAAGTGAGATGAAGGTGTGCTTTATCATTCCTACTTATTGTGAGATTTCTCTATTTGTTGTTTACTAGAAGATTTGTATGGTTTAGTCAAAAATTTTGTTTCGCTGATGTTGATCATCAGAATGTTAGGTATAATGGCTGAAGACCATTGGTTTCTTCTAGTCAGTTGAGTAATATCTTGTTTTTTGTGAATGCATGAATGGGACTCCAGGGAACATGGGATTCATTTTGGCCTTTATCTGCATGTTAATAAAAATTATGCTTTTATTATATCTTTGTGGTTATTGGCTACCACAGGAGGGAAATTATTCATTTTATTTGAGTGGCATAGGCTCTCAAGTATTTTTTAATCTTCTCAGTAGCAGTAGTTTTGATTAGTTGTTTATGCCCTACATCTGCCTATGGGTTCCATTTAGGAAATTAGATGTTTACCGCCTGTATGAAAGAACTTGATTATGTGTGCATGATCCTAGACCTTTTTGTTGGTCCCATTTATTGAACCATAGTGCATTCAAGAACCATAGTGAACCATAGTGCATTCAAGAACTTAAAGAGAAAGAAAAGATAACAAGGATGATGAAAAAATCTCTCCTTCCTATAGATACGTGAGAGGTAAGGGAGGCAAAAATGCATATGTGGGCCTAGGCCCAACTTACAAAGCCACGTGTAGTCTTGCACATGCTAAGTGCTACACTCCAGGATATACACACGTCAAGGTCCAAAGGCTCCATGCAAGTGCACACCATGATATCAACTCACATAGAGATCTCAACATGCAAACATTAGAATTCCTCTTATACATCTGAAAACTAATAGCTACTGTAGAACCAACCTAAGCTAGGTCAAATTCCTCTTTGTGAAAGAATTGAAGCAAGAGTATCATCGAGGTGAACTCCTCCTATTTGGGAGAACGACCTTGTCATTGTACTCTGCAACACCCCCATCAGTTGCAAGCTTGGAACCAACCCTTGATTTTGTAATAGCTTTTGAACCTGTCACCTAGCATCTTGCCATGCATGTGCCTCCTCAACTATAGATGGTTCATATAGTTTCTCATTGGAATATATAATGCCACAAGATCAACAAGTAACCTGTAAAGGCCACCTGTCAATGCCCTTGTCATCCTCAAGTTTATATTGCTGCATAGATTTTTATCTGACCTTTATAGATTTTTATAATTTGTTCAAAAAATTGTTTAATATAGTTGTAGGTTGTGCTTGTCATGTTCTAGTTGACCAGATGGTAAACTAATCCCTTTTGAAAATAGTTGCATCAAGCTTTGGGACAACAAGGTGAGAGTATACTTAAACTATTGTATTAGGTAAGTTAAGGCCATAGGCTTGGTTGCTTGTTGAGATAGCCATGACAACATGTCGTGTACATAAAGCCAAAATATAGAAAAACAAACTTATAGGACCATGGACTATGTTGATAAGCATTTGGTGTGGTGTTTATAGAGTGGTTGAATGCATAATTTTATAAATTATAGTGAGATCCCGATGGTGTAAGCATATTTTGAGTTGAGGAAAATAGTGAAAGCTAAGTACGACAACCTGAATGCGAAGGTGAGCAGGGTTGTTTGAGGAGTTTTAAACAACAACACTCAATCTCATGGTATGCATAATAGGAAACAAAAACAAATGGTAGGAATGAAAAGAAAAGTGTAGTTGGGCTTAACTCGTGGTATGAGGTTCAATGGATCAAATAGTTCAATATTTTTCAAATAATCACTAACAATGAAAGTTGAGATTAAATAATCCATGTACCTATGACCAATGTGTTTTATCTATTCTAGAACTAGTTGTTTTCGGTTCCTTTTAGTCATTGTAAGCACTAGCAAAGAGTTATAGTGAGCCTTTGAGCTCAATTTCTCCTCAAGAGCTAGAGCATATGCTAAATACCACCCTTTAGTTGCGAATCAAGATGTGTTCTCCAGGGAGTGGTGAGATAAATCAAGTCACATCTAATAACTTCAGCTAGTAACCAAATATTATTCTATATTATTTGAGTTGATACTACCACAAACCAAACACTTACGACTTCATAGAGATTATTTACACGAGGATGTATACATCACCAATATCGTCCACGTAATAAAAAATTAACAATGAAATGGTCGACAATATTTTATCATGTTGTATACATGCTATCCTTTGCTAGTTGGGGCATATCCATTTTACAATTGTAATTCCTTATATGGCTCTTTTGATTTTGTTTACAATTAATGCTACATGCATGACATAGATGATCCTTGTGTGGTTTAAGTTACATCATGCACCACTCTGAGTATGTGACATAAAGCGTTGGAAGCTTACATAGGGTTTAAAGATCCAAATGGATGAGGAAGATTTCACCATTTTATTATTGGTCATATTTTATGTATCAGTTAACTTTGGCAAGGTTAGGCCATACTAAAAGGTTCATGTGAGAGAATGTGCTTACGCCCAAGGTGAGGGCCATGACACAACACCAAATGATATGGTTAATATTTTAACAACCAACATTTACAACCATGCTTCCCCCAACACTATAAATGATATGGCCTAGGTTATTCTATATACACTTTTAGTGCTTGAGGGGGGGCAATCGATTGTTGTTTGAGTGAAAATCTTCTTCAGTGACACTCAATTTCCTATTGTACAAAGAGTCACAACCAAAATTGATCTTCCCTTGAAAGTCAGGCTGAAATTTTAGCCACGATTTCTCATCCAGTGAGAGGCTTGGATTCATGTTGATCCAACTAGCTCTGTAATCAGATATCGCACCAACGGGAAATCATATTTGAAATAAAACAGGTTTTGAACCACCAAGTATAATCTATCAGCAATATTGCAAATCATATCAAATAAAAGAATTGCATTTAAGGTCACTCCACAGTAGCTTGGGCATTAGATATCTACAGCAAATATATGAAATCCTTTCTTATCACCTGCGAAAATAAGAATTTCAAAGTCCCAAATCTTGCAATTGAAATTTTGTCGAAATCCAAATGCCCAAGTTGCAATTTCTTGCAATAATTACATATGTACAGGACCTTTCAAAGGTGAAAATATTTGTTGTGTGAAAGGTCCAATTAGTCTTAGAAAGTGCACAATGAAGTGTGACTAGAGCTAAGCCCTCTCTAATGACAAACCAAAGCAGAAGGGAATTAGTTGTATTGAAGGAACACTGAAACTGTATGCAATTATTTTGATTCATCCTCCAACATTTTTTTTTTAAATATTATTTTGTTTCGGTAGAAGATATTGTGTCTGTGTTGTTGAAGGAATGTCAAGTGCATAAGGCACTGTCATTATTATCTGAGGAATTTTCTGAAGGCACACAGAGGGAAGCGATAACTTATTGGGAACAGGTTCAAGATCTGTGCATCATTTTAGTGTTAAAGTGTATTCTCTAGCACTTAGAAGGAGTGCCTTGAACAATATAAAAGTGGGATGTTGCAGTTTATGATTTATGGAGAATTGTTTTTATGATAATAATAAACAAGGTCACCTACAACATGCATCATTACCAAAACAAGGTAAGACACAAATGCAACGATCTAATAAAAAAAAAACTAGATCAAGTCGGCCTTTGGAATTAAAATTTTAATTTCAATTAATACATATAAATCTGGACATGTCGGCTCTCATATCGACTTATTTCAACCAACTGTCATGTCTTTTCATAGGGACACACAAATATAAATATAAATCTACGCTCCATTTCAGCTCAAGAAAATCAGTGAATATTTTAGAGACAAGCTCAGACCTTGACAACCACCTGTGCCCTTGGATTGCAGGAAGGAAGATCATAGTTTGAGAAGGCCAAGGAGGAATGCCTCTACGGATATGTGGAGAGTCTTCATTGAAGCTCGGTTCTGTGTATAAAGGAAAAACCTGTTTGGTGTAGACTATCTCCAACAACTCGGATAAGGGTTATAGACTTCAAAACAATTCCTTACACCTCAGACCAATTAAGATTGGTTTCAGGACTGTGTCATCTCACAACTCAGATGCATGTGAAGGATCACTAAAACTCATTTTAGTGGATCTATAATATTCCTAGGATCGGATTCGTGGAGGGATTCTACTAAAAATATCCAGTGACTTACTTCCAGACATAACTACTTATCTCATCTTGGACAATAGACTTTGTTCTTTATCCTTTCGTGGCTCAAATATGTGGGAAATATCAGTCTATACTCATATTTGGTCATGTGGAGAGGAAGTGGGAAGTGACAGTTGGTGTTAGCATGAATATTTCGTCGAAAAGACCACTTTAGCTACGCATAACAAATAGCCCTAACATCAATTATGGCTACCAATATCTTTGAATTTGTAGTTAGTTGATCCAAATAAAGCTGCACAAATCCAGATCTATGCATAAAAGACATTAAGCAGTGAAAATAAAATGTTGCTCCATGCATCCAATAGATAAGACAAGAACCATGTATTTGAAAGAATTTTTATATTAAAAAAGGGGCACCTGAGAAGAAAACAAGAAAGGTGCTTCCAATTCTCCTCAATGGGATGGGTTCTTGAAAGTCCTCAGCATTTCAGATCTAAAACTTCTCTCTCTTGTTGATGCAGAAAACCCAGACAAACATAGAACTCAAAGGGATCTCACAAAGCAAATGATGGAGAATGTGACAATGAAAATGGCTCAAAGTCAGACCAAGAATATAGATCCAGAGTGATCTAATATGCAATGAAAGGTGACAAATGAATGAGAAAACCCTTCTATTTATAACAAAATATTAGGGCGGTCTAGAACTTGGTGCATGAATAAAATATTATTAATCAAATTCTAGAACCACCTTTTAGGAATATTTTATTATATTTGTTGGAGGGAAAAGGATTTTTTGACTTGGGTCAATTCCTTTATTTATAAATAATAAATAAATAAATGATTTATTTATTATTTTAAGGAAATGGTGGAAATATAATTAAATAAATAATGATTTATTTAATTATTTATAAATGATTTAGTCAAATTTAACTAGGAATATTATTTAAATAAGGATTAAATAACTTATTCTAGGAAATAATCAAATAAATAAGGATTTATTTAATTGATTTCCTTGTTTTGGGTTAAATATGACCAGGAATAATAATTAAATTATTGTTTAATTAATTATTCCATGAGGAAAATCAAACAAATATAGATTTGTTTAATATTTCCCTTTAGGGTTTCTTGTTTAGACCATAAACAACCTAATAAATGTGTTTTATTAAGTTATTTTACATAGTGAAAGCAATTTTACTTAGGGTAAAATTGGTCTTACATGGTGTACTTGGGTCCATCTAATGATAGTAGGTTAGATGACGAAAAAATGGTGTAACAGGGGGGGCCCAGTAAATGCAGTGTTGGTACAAATAATGTATGGCAGAAATAATTGTAGGCTCAATCACTAGACATCAAGAGGAAGTGAGAGAGAGAGAGAAATGTAAGGTAGTTTAATGTGTTGAGACTAGACCCTGAGAGCCGAGACTTACAGGTCATGACAGGTCTCTAGTTTATGAGATGGTACCTGTGCTAAAGGCGGAGGGGAGGCATACCTATGCCCGCCGAGACAAAATACAAAAGAATAGTGTGTCCAGTAAACAAGGAACCAAACTATAAAGTACATGCTGGCCTAAACACAAGCCAGAAAAATAGAATGATGAATCCCACATACATGTTGTGCCTGGGATAACAGCCAAGACTTATACAATAATATCTGAGTACATGAGATACAAATACAACCCAAATGCCCCCTATAAACGGGGAAGGGCTCGCAAAATCTGATTGATACATGCAAATCAAAAAGGCGCTGCAAGCGGCTAAGGCCGACATCATCAAATATAAGGAGTTGCATCAAGGGCGGAAATGAATAGGGCATATGGGCATGTGGGGGCCTACCTGCAGGGCCACCCCCTCGTGAGGGTTGAGACATCTCACACACACCTGGGAATCACCAATAGTTGTTGCTACATCACTGGACCATCAAGTATACGGATCTCGATCATGCTGAAAGGAGCTGGAGCTGAGAAACAATCAAGTCAAAGGGTAATGAGAAATCCCTTTTCCTGATCCGAGGCACTAAACAAGTGTAGGATCTGGAACCAAGGTACACCGCTCTCTAGACCTGTCTTCTGGAGTGAATGAGTTGATGTCGACAGAAGGAGGTCCACCATAGGTGAGGCAATAAGGGATCCCCAACTAACGCACGAGAGAAAATAGTAGAGCGACTAACAGACGGACACTAATGATGATGATGAAATGGAGGATATTGAGTAGTGGATGGACGACTTCCCTTGTTAGAGCATAAAGGGCATGAATGACTTGGCAGCGACTGACACAATATCATGAGGGATAGGGGACAATGGGACTGAAGGACATAATGTGCGACACGAGAGAGGGACCAAGCAATGAAGGATGGAAGACTATAGCAGGGTACAAAGGGACTCGGGATAGACTCCATGAATGCGATGATGACTCAACTCGGATGCTCTAAACAAGGGCGACTCAATGGTGCTACCACACAGTAAAGGTCCAATGGGGGACCATAAAAAACATGAGTACAATAGGGTATCTCATGATGAAAATAAACACGAACAAGGACAAGTAAGGAGGCAAAGTGGTGCCCCAAGTAAAAGTGTTGTAAGTGAGGAAATTTGATTTGGAGGAGAGGTGAATAGACCCTTCGTGGACAAAATGTGTCTTGGTGAAGTATCAAAATATGAAAAACTAACAAATACCCATTTGAGTGCTTGGTGAGAGCTTTCCAACGGTGCAGACGGTGTGTCAAACGGGGCTACGGTTTGGTCGCAGTGGGCGAAAGAAAAAGCAGGGGTTTCTCTTCTAATAAGGCATTTTCCCTCCAAATACATTCATTTGCTTGTGTAGCTATGGTGAATGTGGAGAGAGAAGGCCCTAAATCTTGTGGCAATCTTAGCAGACAAACCGACCATTGGAATCAAGATCTGTCAGTTGCAGGGAAGAGGCCTAATCCTACTCTTTGTTTTTGATGGATTAAAAGTTCAGATTAGTGTCCCAAATCTCAGGAACAACCCCTACCTCATCTTTTCAACTGGGTCGCACTTTTTGGGGCAAAAACTGCGACTTGGGAAGCAGGTTTGGGCCTGAAAAGTGCGACCTGTCCTAGGATTTGGCCAAAAAGTGCGACCTATTAGAGGGAAGTGATTTTAGTGCTGTTGTGGGCTGAGATTCAGGTTTTGTGTAATTGAATGCAGTTTTTCCTATCTGTAGACTGACAAATATGATGGTTTTGTGCAGATATGGCAGATATACAGATCAAGTGGAGAGAGAGAGACCTAGTTACAGTGTGGTCAGAAATCCAAGCGGATCAGGGTGTCCGTCATGCACTGGCCAGGTTTGGGGTTCTGAAATTTGTGAAGAACCCTCTGATGAGAGCTGGGGAGCCCTTGTTGGCCCGGATTTTCAGTTATTAGGATCCAGATCATGAGGTTCTTATAGTGCAGGGGCACAGGATTGAGCTGACAGTCAAGGATCTATATTTCCTGACTAGTCTCCCACCATTAGGGATGGTGGGAAATACACAGCCAGTGTTACCGCGGGGACGTAACATCATGGAGTTCGTAGAGCGACATTGTCGACCAGGTGTCCGAGTCAAAGGGACTCGGATATCGATTGGGGATCGAGACAGGTTGGAGACCCGTGTAGTGGCGACAGCAGTGTTGCAGATCCTGGGCAGTCAGGTGCTCCATCACATCACTGGAGGGAAGATGATGATTGTAGAAAGTGTGTTGAGTGGGACCTACTATGGGTGGGCCCAGATGATGTTGGTGTCGTTGAAATGACAGTTGTCGCTTTTTAAGCGGCAAGTGAACCATGATTGTGCTTATGGGACTGTATTGTGCTCCTTATTTTTTGAGAAGATCCCAACCTTGCAACATCATGTACAGCTACCTGATGGGGGTCCGAGAGAACCCAGGATGCGTCGGTGGGGGCGACTACTGTGCAGAGGAGGAGGAGGGGCGGTCGGACGGGTGTTTCGACCAGAGTTCTTTGTCCATTGGGATCAGATGCCATTGTACATTGAAGACTATCCCTATAGTGGGATGAGTTATTGGGGAGATCCGGACTTGCCGCTTTCGCCTGGTCGAGTATGGGGGCCTGATGGTAAGGGAAAAGTAACTAATTTGTTATGTGCATGTTAAAGTTTGTGAATAGTATTTATGGTACTGATCCTCATACTTTTGGTATGCAGATATAGCTCTGGTGAAACCGGACGGATATATGGGACGACCTGCAGTAGCAGGAACTACAGGTGCTAGTGGATAGCAGACGGCACGGAATGAGACCCTGTTGCCTTTCCCAGTAGGAAGCTTTCATAGATGTGAACAGTGAAAGGACATTGACCAGGTGTTTGGGAGGAGCGAAGAGGTTGGAGTCTGGGACAGCAGGTGCCAGAGCTATGTATTGGGCTACCCTTGGAATGGCGAGGTATCATGCGGTGCATGGTGATGGCTGGTTAAACTATACGAGATCTACGAGCTGCGGGAGCAGAGCCATTGGCTCGGGATCCTCCAAAGAGTGATTAGATGTAGGGAAGGTGGTGCCCCTCAGTGTGTATGTAGGGGCAAGTGGTGCCCCCCAGTTTTTGAGTTTTGTTTTTTGTAACATGCAATGGGCATGTCATATGTATCCAAGTAGATGGACTCTAAAACATGTTATATGATATATATTAGGCATATGCATTGTGTTGATGATTTTAAATGTTATTGTCTTATGTGTAATGAATGCCAGTCTAGAACATGGTTTGCAATTCTATCTACGTAGTGATTTTGGCTTCTAGGTACATGGTTGAAAGTAATGAATCTAAATTCTCGTATCAAAAGTTTCACTCGTAAATATCGTCTAAACAGGATAGGGTTTTGCACATGATAGACACCATTGAGTTGTAAGACAAGAAGCAGAGAATCTAAACGAACGTGCAGATGGAGGATGCGATGAGAGAGGGCATCGGCTAAGAGGCCACGTACTGCATCATATTCAGCTTGATTATTGGTGGCATTACTAATGCAGACCACATTAGAAAGAATAAGGGTATGCAAGGGGGTAAAGATGGCCCAAGCTGCCGAGGCTAGATTCTAGGAATAGTGAATTGCCCCATCGTCATAGCCAATATAATGTGTAGACGAGAGATCTGGCAGGAGAGTGTCACAAGACAAGAAATGAGAGGAGGGAGAATGATGGCGGCAGCATGAGTGTAGAGTAGACATCAAACGACAACTATGTGAGGGAGTAGTCTGGGTAGGATGGCTATGACTCATAGATTGACTAGAGGGTGATGTATGAGGGCTATGGGAGGAAAGGCTGGAGCTCATGCTGCGAAGGACATCATAGATACGGATGGTATCATCCTGGTTATGGGTGGGAAGGAAAAGGTCGAGGAAACCACATGACGCTGCAAAGCTACCTAGATCATCAGCATGGGAAGAAAGGCTCACATATGGAGCGTCACGGGGGATGACAGAAGAACAAATAAAGAGATGGTCAAATGATGTAGAGACCAAGAATGTTGCTGAAGGGGAATCAAGAAAAACAGAGGGAGTGGATTCAGAGGGAATGTACTCCGAGGGTAGTACGGATGATGATAGGTATAGGAGGGGGGCAGCAGGTTTCGACATCTCAACATCAGGGGGAGGAATGTCAATAGTAGCAGGGGGATCCTCGAGTTGGCCTGATGCATATTGCGCGAGGATAGGAGAGGCGGATTGATTTTGTTCAACCTCGTACTCACGAATGACCTCTAAAGAGGCATGGTAATGCGTGAGGTGAGGAAAATGGTGAGAATAATGGCCATGGACACCACACAAAGCACAGGGTTTGTTGGTGCGAAGAGTCTTTGGGTTCTTGGCTGCGGACGAGGAAGAAATAGAGGATTCAGGGATCGTAGATTCAGGGAATGTGAATTTAACCATGGGTCAGATACGGGGCAACTCTGGACAAGTATGGGTGGCATGATCGACACCATCACACAAGGCACAAGGCTTGGCGGGTGGAGGAGGGGTAGGGTCAGGCGAGGTGGTATTGTCTTTGGATGCCCCCTTTCGAGCTTTTCTTTTCTTTCCCGTAGCAGTGGCAACAGTGGGATGGTCTTGTTGAGGTGCTGGGGGCACTATAGCGACGGAAGAGGCGAAGGGAATCGGTTGAACTGGAGTCAAAGTAAGGTATGGTTTGGGGTGACCTGGTGGGGTGGCGGCTGGAGGCTCAAGATACCAGACGGGTATTCCCAGGGTCAAATTAGGGAGGGAAAGGGTTGCCATGATGGGAACCAAATAGACTTCGGGAGGGGGAGCAAGGAAAGGTATTTGACCAGTGGGATAATGGCCAGGAGGGGTAGCTCCCAGATTGTTGAGACCTGGGGGAACTGACCTGGGAGGGTATAGAGGCACAGGTGTACTAGCTGGATGAGAACGTCTAGAAGGAAGAGGTTCGGCTAGCAGGGGCGAAGGGCTAGGATCTAGTTAGGGTGGGTGAGGTTGAGGTTGCTGTCTAGCCGAATTAGGCTGCTTAAGGTCAGCCTGAGACGATTGCATCATGCAAACATTCGCCAAGCTAGGATCAGGGACAGGAAGAGGGGGGACCTAGGAAAGTTCCAAGCAAGGAGGAGTCTTTGTAGACGCCGGGGGAAACACTGGTCAAAGAATCAATGGTTTGCTTATTAGTAACAGAAGATATGGTGGACTCAGGGGAGGTCTGAGATTTGGGTTCATGATATGTCAAATGGTCGATGGTGACAATCTTTCCATTATGAGGGAAAAACATCTTGCAGTGGACTGCGGATGGGACAACAGACATGGCATAGGTGTAGCTACGCCCCAAAAGAAAGTTATAGTCAAGAGGGGCGTCGATAACTTCAACGTCAACGCAGACAGTCTTGCCCGCAAGGGTGATAGGACAATTATGGAATAGGCCAATGGGCTGGGAGGCATGGCCATCCCATGCACGAAGGGAGATGGTGGAAGGGGCAAGCTCAGGAGATCCGAGTTGTTTCCAAACCGAAGCAGACATCACACAAGTGGATGCCCCCTCATCAATAATACACCGAGCGACGTTGGCGTTCCGGATTTTGACTGGGATTTGGAAAGCGACGGAAGCAGGAAGGGGAGGATGATCTGACTGACGGGCGTCGAAAACAATCAATTGGTCATCAGCTGAATCTACAGCGCTGATGGCAGATAGTAGAGATTTCTTTTGAGAAGGACATGACTGGAGGAGTTCCAGTGTTGAAATGGCAGCTATAGACTGTGCCAGATCATCTACTATGCTATACGCATGGGAAACTCGACCAGAAGTAGCATTTCGGCATAATGGGCCCTTAGGAATCTTGGTATGAACCTCAGCTTTGGGCTGAGGGATCTGCAAGGGACCATTGGGTGTCGACAAAGGCTTGGTAGGACCTGAAGATGGTGACTCAGGGACAGACGGAGTGGGAGGCGTGGAGTACTGACGAGACTGAGTTTGAAGGTTAAGGTCGACGGTAAGAGGTGGATCAGAAGACATCATGAGAATCTGGTAATCAGAGCAACTAGAAGGGGAAGGTTGAGTGGCTACCAGGGCATGAGGTGGTTGAGTAGCCACGAATCCTTGTTGAGGGAAAGGATCAGTAAACATGGCGGGTTGAGAAGTAACCGCATTGGGAGGAACAGTAGGGGAGGAATGTTGTCCCTGCACGGTGGCCTGAGACTCCCACATCTCCCGCATCTGTGGTAATAGGGGACAATCGTGAGTGTAATGACCATAAACACCGCAACACAAACAGGGCTTATTGGTGCGAAGAGGCATGTCCGGCTTGGGCTGAGAGCCCTGTGGCTGGTTAGCAGTGTTAGAATTAATACTTGGAGGATTGGATCCACGATTACCAGAGGAAGATGGATTTTGATTGCCTTTCCTCTTTCTTTGAGAATGAAGCGGATTAGGTGCACCCTGCTGCGCAAAGACTTGCCCTGGAGGGGGTAGTAGTTGTTGTTGCGGGGGTGGAGAAGGAAAAGGAGTGGGAGGTCCAAATGATGGAGGAGCTCGGACACCAGGCTGTGGGTAAGGATAAGGGTTAGGATGGGCAATATTGAGGTAAGAAGGAGGGTGGGCAAAAGGAGGAGGCATGTCGTATCCTGGATACATGCTACCTGGAAGGGGGAAAGTGCTGGAGGTGTTGGCACCTCCCGAAGGGAAACCATAGCACATAGGAGTTTGAGCATAGGTATGTGAAAGAGCTCCAACAATACCATCGACAGAGTGAGATGCCCTCGGGGCGTTAGCACCACCGGGTTTGGGGAGGTCAGGAAGGACGGTATAAACATAACCAGATTGAGCATAGATAAGGTCATATTTCAAGGCTATTTGGGCGCTCTTCGGTTTGAGGGAGCGGGATGTGACATTGCTTAATAGGAGGAGTAAGAGAGAGTGAAGGAACCGATCCATATAATCCCAATCTTCAAAGGTGGGAGCTCGACATAAGCTCCATCTTCTGTGCATTCTTGGACATGAGCGAAAAAGAGCGGTCGAAGAGGATTGTGAAAAGTCAGAGTTATGTACAGAGTGTCGTATCGGAGAGGAGATGGAAATAAGATAAAACAGGCAATGGTCTTAAAAGGTGGTATGGGAAGGTGGCACAGTCAACATACCATTTAGAAGCTTAATGTAAGCGTGTGTTAAGAACAATATAGGCGAATGGAATCATCGGTAATGCCATTGGATGAACACATGTGAATTGATCGGATATGGTTGGAGAGGGATCCTCCACTAGCAAGGCCTTTGAACTTGGGAATGTCGGAGGGCTTGGTTGGCTGGGCCAGTAACATCGTGACGGATAGGATCATTGATCAACCGGCATGGAAAGGGGAGGCAAGGCTTGACCATAAAGAGACAAAGGACAGTAAGAGGTAGTTCCCAAAGTGGTTCCACGAAACAAACCCGGCTTCGGTAGAGCGGGGTGCCGTTGGCGCTAGGCCACGAACTAGACATGGTGAAGGTAACAGGGGGAGAACCAGGAGTAGGGGGAGAACCCGAACAATCAGAAGAAGAGTCAGAGTGCGGACTCGGGGGAGGACTAACTCGATGACGACAGGCAGGAGGAAGTTGACCAATTGGAAATTGAGGGTGAAGGCCAAGAAGTCTCCGGGAGAAATGCCTTGGAGGCGCAATGATGATGGGAAGAAGAAAAACCGACAAGGGCAGGGAGGTGCAAAATCAAGTGAGGTCAATGTCGAAACTTGGGCAGATAGGTGCGGTGTCAATTGATTTTAAAGTATTTTCCAGGTGGTGTTAACCAGGCTCTTCTTCACTTAGGGTCAGTGTGTGGCATGTGTTGATTTTAATTTTTTAAACCTAGACGTTTTGAGAGTAAAAGAAAAAGTGTGTTGCGTAACTTAAAATAAATCTGCAAATAACAGTATACAATGCTGAAATAACAGAAAATTAACAGCTAACAATGCATCGGTCTAACCCAATAAGGCGGGGCTCTCAAAACTATTCTAAAAAGAGGGAAAAAATCTAGTCAAAACACACTAAAAAGAGGCCGATAGATCGAGGGTCGGGAGGGACAGGATCTAAAGGAGAAATCAGAGAAAACTGCAAAGAGTGCAGGTAAGGTTGCTGCCATGTAGCCAGATCGCCTAAAGGTAGAAGGGAAAAGGAGGTGACCCTAGAGATAAACCCAAACAAAACTAAATGAGGTGATTTGAAAGGGAGAAGAGCTGATCTAGAGGGATCTGAAAATGAGGTATCAGATCTGAAAAGAGGAAGGCTAAAACTCTGAAAATTCAGATGTCTGAAACAGCTAAAACTCGCCCAAAAAAAGTGGAGGGTACTAAAGCCCTAAGGGGAAAGATTCCCACTTAGTTGAGTGAAACAAATTAGAAATAGGTCTAAAACGCAAGTGCAGACAGAATGAAAACCCCGACAAACATGCCTGCATAAACCCAAAAATTGCCGGAAAAGTGTAGGTCGTGGTGTTCCGACACCTATTTTCACCAGGTCGTAGTTTTGGGCAGGTGCGCCTGCACCGTGTCGCAGCTTTTTGGGCCGATATGTGACTTGCGCATCCCAGTCACTCGACTAGCATTTTAAAAATTTGTCGTCCCACCGCTGGGCCGATGTAAGGTCACTCACACAATAAGGCCAAAAACACACGGGTTACAAATTTTAATGTTTGAGGGTTTTAGAGGTGAAAATCACCATAAAAATAGGAAAAACAAGACTCAAGAGAAACCCTAGCCTCCGAAATAGCCGGATATGCAGGAATATATAAAATGACAACGGCCGTAAAAGAAAACCTGTGGAGTCGCCAATTGTTAGTATGAATCTTTTCATTTAAAAATACCACTTTAGCTATGCATAAAAAATAGCCCTAACATCAATTATGGCTGCCAATATCTTTAAATCTACAATTAGGTGATCCAAATAAAGCTGCACAAATCCAGATCTAAGCATAAAAGACATTAAGCAGCGAAAATAAAATGATACTCCATGCATCCAATAGACAAGACAAGAACAATATATTTGAAAGAATTTTATATTAAAGGGGCACCTGAGAGGAAAACAAGAAAGGTGTTTCCAATTCTTCTCAATGGGATGGGTTCTTGAAAGTCCTCAACATTTCAGATCTAAAACTTCTCTCTCTTGTTGGTGTAGAAAACCCAGACAAACATAGAACTCAAATGGAGCTCACAAAGCAAATGATGGAGAACGTGACAATGATAATAGTTCAAAGTCAGACCAAGAGTATAGATCCAGAGTGATCTAATATGCAATGAAAGGTGACCAATGAATGGGAAAATCCTTCTATTTATAACAAAATATTAGGGTGGTCTAGAACTTGGTGCATGAATAAAATATTATTAATCAAATTCTAGAACCACCTTTTAGGAATATTTTATTATATTTGTTGGAGGGAAAAGGATTTTTGACTAGGGTCAATTCCTTTATTTATAAATAATAAATGCACAAATGATTTATTTATTATTTTTAAGGAAATGGTGGAAATATAATTAAATAAATAATGATTTATTTAATTATTTATAAATGATTTATTTAATTATTTAAATAAGGATTAAATAACTTATTCCTAGGAAATAATCAAATAAATCAAGGATTTATTTAATTGATTTCTTAATTTGGTTAATATGACCAGGAATAATAATTAAAACCGATGTTTAACTGACATATTCTTTGAGGGAAATATAAACAAATATAGATTTGTTTATTATTTCCTATTGGGGTTTCCTGTTTAGACCATAAACAACTTAATAAAGGTGTTTTACTAAGTTATTTCACATAGTGAAAGCAATTTTACTTACGGTAAAATTGGTCTTACATGGTATACTTGGGTCCATCTAATGATAATAGGTTAGATGACCAAAAAATGGTGAAATAGTTGGAGTTTGGAAAAACTTAGTTTATTGAATAGTTAAAGATCTCGGATCCTTGACAACTTGGTTGAAGGCTCATCCTTTAGAGACACAGTTGTTAGGCTAAATTGCCTTGCTCAAGCTCAGACTTGTTGCTGAATTGTAAGGACCATAATTTCAATTCTTGGGTAGTATACCTATTATGGATTGTTAGTTCTAATCCTTGACTATGGGAGGCTTGGATCACTAGCTCAAATACTTGGATTTCAGACCCTTGTTAAAGGCACATACGTCTTGTATGAAAAGATTATTTTTGCAGACAATATTGAGGTTGTTTGGAAACCCTTTTAACTTGAGATAACTACAGACCTTAAATACTTCTTGGAGCTGATCCTTTATGCATTTTGGGGCAGGTGTATTGAAGAACCATAGAAGGATGTTTGTGAAGTGTTTAACATCTTGAAGACCTTTTGTGGAAACTCTTATAGAAGCATTCATGAATATTGGAAGCATATCTTGAAGGATCATCTAGAAGACGTCTATGACGGTTTTTTTATAAATAATGTTTTGTTGCCATCGATATTTCAACGTTTAGAAGCGTCAGTTGGGGCCTTGTGTAGCGTTGGACTAGCGATGCTTGTTTTGGTCGGAAGAGCGACGCTTAGAAGCGCCGGTTAGGGTCTTATGTAGCATCAGAATAGTGACGCTTTTGTTCGTCAGAAGAGCAACGCCAATAAACGTCAGTTATGGTGTTAGTTGGCGTCAGAATTGCGACGCTTTTATTCATCGGAAGAGCGACGCTTATAAACGTCAGTTATGGTGTTAGTTAGCGTCGGAATTGCGACGCTTATAAATGTCGGTTATATCATCGGAAGAGTGACTTGTTCATCGAAACAACGATGCTTATAAATGCCAGTTATGGTGTTAGTTGGCATAGGAATTGTGACGCTTATAAACATCGGTTAAAACGTTGGAAGAGAGATGAGGTTTGCAATGTCGGAAGTGCGACAAAGCGTGAAACGTCGGAAGTGCGACGAAGCATGAAACGTCGAAAAAGCGATGACCAATTTGAAACGTCATAATTGCGACACCACCAAAAACACGTCGGAATTAGCATCGCTCTACCGATAGTTAACTCAAGTGTCAAAATTGCGACGCGATTAGAACCGACGTTTTTCCCCATCTCAAAGTGTCTCTCTTGGGATGCCTATGTGTCGCAAGAGCAACATTTTTCCCATCGGAAATTGGGCCAAATGTGCTAGTGTGTAGAGTCTTATTATTCCTCCTTTAGCTCAAACTGTATCTTCTCAGGTTCCTTTGGTAGGAATTCATGTTTAACAACATATTTCACCTCTCTAAACACCACATCTCAGCTATGCACAACCTTCCTTTTTTCTAGGTTCCAAAGCTTGTTTTGAGTTCTACTGATGTGATGAAAAGATAAATGATTAAAAACCACTGATATAGATTTGATGCGAACCTTCCATGATTCGAGATCGACATACTTTAAGGAGCCCCTGTTGTTTTCCCATTCAATAAATGATTGGGAGTCTCCAAAAACAGAGAGGGACTTGAGATAAAGCCAAAAATCATAGTAAAGGATTGCCCATAGTCTAAGAAGCCTAGCCTGAGTTTTGGTACCCAAGCCACAATACCAATAGATTTTGTAAAAGCGCTTAGGGTTGATGTGGATGGCCATGCCGCATCCACAGGATTCAAAAGAGGAAACTCCATCGAAAAATCCTATAGGATAGGAAGACCAAATATCCTTATGAGGAGGAGGACAGCGTTGATTGAATGTCAAAGGAGCCAGAAATTCAGAAGAGTAGGAGAGGATGTTGCAATAGGTTCCCCAAATATTCAACAAAACATGTTCAACAATGAAGACATTTCTCAACTTCTAGATACCCCAAATGATAAATAAAGCCAAAGTACGATGAGTTTTGTGGTGTCCATCGACCAAGGAAAGAGGGGATATGTGGGCCCTCCCAATCGACTGGATATTTTATCATATGGAGCACCCCATTCCACGCTGAAAAGGAAAAGGGGCATAGAAAAAAGAGGTGAAATTAATCTTCTCCAAATGAGAGGCAATGAATATAACGACCGAGGCCATGAAGACCCTTCTTTCACAAGATTTCCCAGGTGAGGATGCGATTGTGGGCAACAAGCCATTAAAAACATTTGAGTTTCAAAGGGGGATTCCATTTCCAGGCCCTGAGCATCCACGAGTGAACCCTCATCGGTCTACAGGGGCTAGATATGAGATTGTATGCTTAAGTTTACATTTACTCTGACATGCATTAATCCCCCATACCATATCAACCTGTCATATTTGGGGGATAGGACTATCCCATAAAGTTTTAGATTGGAAATGTAAACTTGTCATTCTGGAATCATTGTCTCATGAATCTCTAGTTGTAGCTCATCCTTCAAGTGGGCATGAAAGGAAGAAGAGAGGGCAAAATTTTCTAAATATTTGATCGCAAATAATCCCTTATTATTTAAGAAGATGATGAGATCAAGAGATAGTAGGTATAGGGCATTCATACCTGCAAGTGAATCTAGGCCAATTTGTGGAATGGATCCAAAGCCAACTTCCCATCTAATATTTTGAAAATACCAGTGCTTTGTGGACAAAAGGATGCGCCAAGAGTAGGAGACATGTGAAGGATGCAGAGCCCCATTGCACATACAGAGAATGAACTCCTGATTTTGTAAGTATTTTGCATGGATAACTTGTTTCCAGAGGCCTTCGCTAGTGATTGCTCTCCAGAAGTTTTTTAGTAAAAGAGCCAAGTTGAATAAAGCGATATATTTTGTCCCCCATCCACCCAGGGTAGTGGGAAGGTTAATCAATTCCAAACTTGCAAGGTGAATTTTCTGCTCTCTTTGAGTGCCCACCCACAGAAAACAAGATGTGATTGAATTTAATTTCTTGATCACACCCTTCGGGAGCTTGAAGATATGCATCCAATAGGTAGGGATGCTATGTAAGACTGATTTAATTAGAACAAGACGGCCCCCAAGTGAGATCTAGGTGTGAGCCCAATGACTTAGTCACTTCTCAATTTTCTTAGTGAGCCAATCTCAGTCTCGGATTTTGTAACCATTTGATTTCAAAGTGAAGCTTATGTATCTGAAACCAACATCCATATGAACAATTTGAACCCAAAAGTGGTAGCAATATGAAGATTCAATGCAGCGTTTGGGTCGTCTGTAATGAGAATGGACTTGGATTTATTCATAAATAGACCTGAGGAAAGACCAAAGTCCTGCAGGAGACCATAAAAGGTAGTCCATTATTTGGGATCCAATTTACCAATTGCCATCAGATCGTTAAAAAAAAATAGGTGAGAGAGGATGACTATTGACAATATTTTGCAACCTGTTATGATGATTTGTGATCGAGCATCTTTGATTTTCCTGCTGAGCTCATCTATGAATATGCAGAATAAAAGTGGGGACATCGCACAACCTTGTCTAAGTCATCTAGACGCTGAGAAAAAATCCGTAGGAAGGTCGTTGATAAAGATGGAAAAGGATGCAGACATTATACATGCTTTGATTCAGTTAAATGATTATTTTGCCTAGACCAATCTTTTCCATAATCATCCACAATATTTCCCAATAAACACAATCAAAATCTTTTGTTAATTCACTATTCATGAGACAAGCATCCATTTTATTTTTTTTACAGAATGAATGGCTTCTTGGGCGATTACAACCACATCTTGAATCTGCCCGTGCTTAAGAAAACCAAATTTCTTCACATAAATATATGTGGACAAGAAGGGTTTAAGTCTATTTGCAATTAATTTTGAAATCATTTTGTAAATAGTATTGCATAAAGAAATAGGGCGATAGTCAGAAAATTATACCGGATTTTTAATCTTTGGAATAAGGCAGATGAAGGTAGCATTTGTGGCGCCAGATACCCAACCAAGTCCCCTGGATTCTTCAACCATATCAGTTAGCTCATGGATCATTTTATCCCGAAAATGCAGGGAAAGTTCCATGGTCCATCCGTTCGGGCCCATACTTTTACCTCTGGCCAGATATTTTAGAACTTGAAGAACTTCATCCTCTATTACCGGGCATTCCATTTTATTTATTTCCTCCATATGTGACCAAGAGGGGAAAATGTCACATACTTCAAGTTGTTTGCATAAAGGAACCTGAGCCCGAGAGAAATATAGGTTGTTGAAATAGCTTCTAGCCTCATCTTTGATGCCCGATTGATTGGTCAGAGTTTCACCCAATTCCGATTTCATATTCCAAATTATGTTTTTTTCCCGTCTCTGGAGGAAATTTGGTTGTGAAAAAATTCCGCGCTCTTATCACTAGCTTCAACACATAATACATTATGCTCTTTTGTTGTAAATTCTTCACTCGACAAATAATATAATATTTTTTTACCTTCGAATTTCTAGTTGAAGGATCACCTTTTTCTTCGTTTCATGTCGTAGAAGTGTGTGATACAATTGAAGTCCTCTAAAATTTTCGCCTCGTTGATTCCGAGATCATGATGTCTCACTTCACTTCTTTCCTTAGCCCATATGTCCGAACTTATTTTTTAGCATACACAACTTGAGGTTGATTGTTTCCCCCATCTTCTCGATGAGCCAAGTCTTCATAAGGGAAATTCCTAATTCGAGGAACTGTAGCAACATAACTGGATCCTTCAACCAAAAAATTATTAAATTTAAAATGGAGGTGCCTTACATGGAGAAAACTTAAGTCCAATTTGAAAGTGGTGATGGGGAAGCAGGATCAGAGATTTTGATTGAAGGAAGGATGTGCTGAAAGAAATACTTTAGGATGTTTGCTAATGGAGCTTGTATATAGAATCGATCAAGGTGTTTGGCTAGGCCCTACTCATCCCCGCCTTCCATTCATCCAAATCAAACCCAATGGTCGCATGATGTCTCAAGGCCCTTCGCATGAAGAGATCTTTCGAGAAGCCTTCCTAACGGTCCACACGATGCAGAGAACCCCATATCTCTCGTAGAAACAATTGTGAAGTTTAGGGTCCCCGTGCAGGATCGTAAATTCAAGGTCCAATATGCCACTTTTTTCTCAAGACATTTCATAAGTTCTTCCTTCGTTTCTATGTATGGGGCATAAACATTAACAATCCGCAGCTCGATTCTTGGTGCCTCTTCATCCACCAGAGATAATAATGCCCATCATAGTGTTGTATTCTTTGAAGTGGTATATTTCAGGGTTCCACATAACAACCAATCTCTCAGAGAGGCCTTTAGCGGTGATGGCACATACAAACCATTTTGGACATATCTTAACAAGTGTCTGCAAGCCTTATCCTGACTTATCATAGTTTCCTATAAAAGAACTGCAGTATGCAGTTTAGTAGAATGTTTCTGAGCGAATAATATTCGCCTTGCCTCAGCCAAGGAGTTTGGTTTTCCAGAGAATATGTTTAGTATTTTTGGACATTCAGACATGAGATGTCCCATATCATGACAACAAAGGCATCGAAAAGGAAAAGGCCAGTAATCAACTATTTTCTTGCATGAATAGGGGCCCCAATATAAGTTAATTTTTGCAGCCAACCCCCCTGTCATTGATCTTTAAACCAATACTTATGAAGTGTGTTTTATCAGTCCACCCAGGCTACCCTCGTCTAATAAATAGAATTTTCCAATTGATTTGGTGATATCTGTAATGGATTTCCTTGTCCATAATTCAAGTGGGACTCCTGGGAGTTTTACCCAGAAGATTTTTCATCTTGGTAAGTCGATGGCAACATCAAAACCAAAGGTCCATCATTGTAAAGATAAGTAGTTGCAACCATGTACCCATGGATGCGCTACAATCAAATTTGCGTCCATTAGAGTCAAAAATTGAAAAGTGAACCAACTGTTTTGAAGGGAACTAATGCATGGACGGTATTTTAGGAGATGGAACCAAATGGTATCAACCCATTTTTTCATTTATACGCCATTGTATCGCTCGAACACACATCGGCCAACCAAGGCTTGGGATTTTAATTTAATGGATTCATCCCAATATCCATCGGCCTCAAGAACTAAATCTTGTGACAGAGACTTAACTATGATGGCCTTCGGTTTGCGATGCAGAAAAATAGGCTTCTTAGTGGTCCTTCAGCATTCCACGACCCGATCTTGTGTGAGAGATCATGTGCATTTTTCCTCCTCCTGGACTGTAACGTCTATCAGTAATGCATCGTCTGGAGAGGAAGGCAAGATTAAAATTTTGTCCATTTTCTTGGCCAATCAAATAAATTAGTCAATAGCCAGCTAGACCAAAATCTGGAACGATCACTAGTAAGATTTTGAGAGGGGGCTGGTCCTCCAAAATGATGTGGAGAGCCATTCAAAGACACCTTAGTAGATGTTCACGATCCAAAATAAAGTGCTCATGAGAATGGTCCAATAAGATAGTGTTGAGTGGAAGTCCA
Organism: Pinus albicaulis; assembly: GCA_034641835.2. NCBI lineage: Eukaryota > Viridiplantae > Streptophyta > Pinopsida > Pinales > Pinaceae > Pinus > Pinus albicaulis. The sequence continues at coordinate 5,911 of JAXQQM020067771.1, read as the reverse complement.
ATCATATTTAAGAAAGATCCAAAATATCTTGACAACGATTGGTTGGTATAGCCAATTGTGGCCTGTGGAATCTCTAGTTGCTTCATTGGATTGTCAAAACTGCCGCATAAAACCTCGGGCCAATGTTACTTCTATCAGGTGTCTAGGAGAGGTAGGCCATTTATGAGCCCAAAACATAATTCATATTTTGAACCCGCCCAAGTCTGGTCACCACCATTACACCCACCAAAGGCAGTTGCCAAAAAATAATAGGCCTAGAGGAATAATCAAATCCTAGTGAGAGAGCTTTCGTTGTCATGGGAGGGGAATTTGTAGCGTTCCATGCTGTTAGAGAAAAATACCCCTTACCTTCTATTCCATGACAAAATAATACTTATGTGGGAGGATTTGAGCAAATATGAAGTTGTCACTACATAATTTCTTTGTCGATTAAGGGTACCAACCACCATCTACCCAATTAATGCAGTTTTGATGCATGTTTGAGATTGAAGGTGATCCTAGGACGTTGTGGAGCAGCATCGGTCCAGGGTTCAATACTTTAGGAAGAAAAACTAAGACCCTGATTTGTTGAAATACTTTAAGACTTAATAACATTCCATGGGATTTTAGCACACCATGTACAAAAATGACACCAATTGAGATTTATCCATATCCTAGAAAAATATGGCAATTACAACCAATACAGTCTTTTAGGATTTCTTCCTGATTTTTTGGTGCCTCTATCCCCTAAGTGCATAACATTTTTTTTCTCCCCAGTCAGCATATGTGTTATGAATCTTCTTTAGATTTCCTACATGCAGGCATCTTTTTCTGGGGTATAGTTCTACAATTGTCATTGTATGAAATATAGTTGCGACAATAATAGAGTCAATGGTCGATATAAAGAATAAGTTATGGAAAGAGATCACTCTCTATGTACATGCCTTGACACTCAAAGATCCCCAGGATTAGTCCCCCAAAACCCCTCTAATTCCAAAGAAATTGAGAGAAGGAGAAGGGAAAAATATTATGAGAAGAGTAATTACTGGATTATGGCTAATTACCAATCATATGGCTCCACCACTTTGCGGGTAATGCAAGACGATGATGCTAACAAGAAGAAAAGCTTCGCCCATGTCGCCTCATTTCACATATCTGCTACTAAAACCTTCGTGGTTGAGCAAGCTCAGAGCCATGAGCATTATCAAGATGGGTTTAAGAAACTCAAAAATAAATGGGTGAGATATATAGATAATGATATATTTATTTCTTATTTGTCTATCTATTAATGATAAAGTAGTATACACTTCTTATAATATTATCTCTCTAAACCATAATCACTAAATATATTTCATTTTAAATGTTTATCAAAATTATGTCTACTCGTAACAATTAATTAATAATATAATCTAATCTCTCTAAAACCATAATCACTATATATCTTCTAAAATAAATTTAATTTAAATGTTTATCAAAATTATGTCTACAATATTGTCACTATTAATTAATAATATAAATTCTTTCTTTTAAAAATTAAATTAATTAACTAAAAAAATAATATAATTTAAATCTAGATTACAAAATTATTTTTTTCAAAAAATAAATATAATATTATTTATTTATTTATTTATAATATTATAATATTTTTTTTTTTTTTACTATCTTGTTTTTATTTTATTTTTTATAAAAAAAATTATATCATTTTATTATATTAAAATTGTATTTTATTTATATAAACATCTCTTTTAAAAATTAAATTAATTTTAATTTTTTTGTAATAGTTAGTTATTAAATTATACTCAATATATATAATTACAAAATGTATCATTCATATATATATATATATATATATATATATATTACATATTTTTATTATATTACACTTAGTTATAATATTACTTGAGTTTTTAGCCTATGAACTGTATTTAAAATTGCATTTTTATATTAATTATTATTTACTACTTCCACAAAATTAATTATCTTAGTTGTTTTGGCCAAATTAAAATTTAAAGTTTAGAAAATTGAAATAAATTTTAATATTTTTAATTTAGAAGATGAATAAAAATTAAAAAATCTTGAAAATCTATCATTAACAACGTTTTCATTTTAATTTAATTTAAATTTATTTTCACCAAAAATATATTAATAACTAGTCATTTTTCTTCTTTATTTTATTTTCAATTATTATTATTTAATTTTGTATCTTATATCCCTCTCCTTAATGTTATTCCTCATTTTTTTATTTTTTCTATTTTTCAATAAACACCTCATTTTTGTCATATTTTTTTTTTTTCTAAAAAATTACGAATCTAACCAATTATATTTTTTAAATCTAATAATTTAATTTTTTACTCTAAATATCTATCAACACTTTTTTTTTAATTTATTTACTTTTAATAATAAATCATAAATAACCTATCCACTCATAATAAAAAATATTTTAAAATTTCATAATAATTTATTTTAAAATAAATTTAAATAACTATTTTTAAAATAAATTTAAATAACTATTTTCAACTATTAGCATTTAATATATTTTAAATTCTACATATTATTACATTTTAATTTCCAAATACATTTTTCCTAAACAAATATATATTATCATACTATTTTCTATAAATAATCACTCTATGATATTCCATCAAATCAATTACTCTATGATATTCCCTGCTTGTGATGATATATCATACTTCTTTATTCAATAAAATGTGAAGGCTACTTACAAAGTGGCAATATATTTTCCTTTAGTCAATAAAATATATAAACTCTTTTAATCAATAAAATATAAAATATAAAGTCTCATCATTGAACACCACATCACTATGCACTAAGCAATTTATTTAGTGCTCAACACATCACATCATGTCCGAGATAGAATATAACATCCTAAAGAACAATTTAATAGTTCATTTTAACTTTTTTATAAAATATATTCAAAATATATTTTCTTAAATTTAATAGTTCATTTTAACTTTTTACAATTTATAAATATTTATCAAAACAATTTTTTATCATTTTATTATTTTAATAATAAATAATAAATAAAATATCCTTTTAAAAAATTAAATATTTTAAAATTTTATATAAATTATTTTTAAATAAATCTAAATAATAAATTTTACACAAGAAAAAATTTCGATGACAATCACATTAGAAACCATTTGCTGACCCGTTTAGAACCATCCAATGTGGTTCATCATGAGAGAAATATGGAGAATCAGTACTCAAAATCGAGATCAAATTAGTAATACTAAAAATTCTCCATATGATCCAATGGTGAGAGATTAATAAACTGATTGTGAATAATTATATAAAATAAATAAATGATTTATTTATATAAACCAAAAAATGCAATAATGAGGCTAATAGAAGTTACTTTGAAACTTAAAAACAAATAAATAAATTTATTTTAACAAACATATATATATATATATATGGCAAATAAAAACAATAATAAATAAATAGGATATTATTTAAATTAAAAGAATTAAAATTGAGAGTTTTATATAAATTTATTAAAAGATTAATAAAACAAAATTAAATATATAACTTACGGGAAGATAAAAATTAAAGGAATAAAAAGGTAGGGACCTAACAACTACTAATTTTCCAGCCATCCTTTCTATTTAAATTACTAGACCTTCTTTCAATCTCTAAGACTTACCTAAACTTCCACTGATGAAATTAATCGACCCTTCCAATGACCCTGCAATAACCCAAAATTCTTCAATGCAAATATATTAATTTTTAATAATACACAAATATATTCTAAATTATAATTACATTTTACAAATTAACTTTATATATATTAAATTCTAAATATATTTTAAATATTAAACTAATATTATTATGTTATTATTAACGTAATATTTCTTTTTTATAATGAAATTATTGCTCTCACTACTTCACCAACTACCTTATTTAATATTCTATAATGTTCTTTGTATATAACTATATACCATATTTCTTTACTCGATGAAATTTAAAAACTCCTTAAAATATATTTCTTTTCTTTTTTATTTCTGGTTTATAATGAAATTATTGCTCTGGCTACTTCACCAACTCCCTATTTAATATTCTATTATGTTCCCTGTATATGACTATATACCGTATTTATATATCCATATTTTTTTAGTCAATAAAATTTAAAAACTCATTAAAATAATAAAGACCTTACCATGCACTAAACAAACTATTTATTGCTCTAACACATCACATCACGTCCTACATCACAAAAAAGGGTAAAGACTACCCAATAGTTCCATAAGGTATTTATGGAAATAGGCCACAATCTCCTTTCTCCTTTCACATGCATGCATAGGCAACAAACAATTGGTGATTAATGTTTATTTATTTGGCATGTATGAGAGGGACATCATTTGATGGCCATAGGAGCGAAGCCGAGGATCAGACCCCAACATCTTGGTTTTGTGCTTGGCTTGTATGTGGGTGGATAAACCTTGTTAGTCGATGACAGGTCTGTATCTAGTAATTTGGGCGGTTTAAATGTTAGTGTGAGAAAGCTGAAGATAATAAAATTTTGGGTTTGAGTTCTTGCTAGATCATTTGATGCACACTTTGCTCAAGGGTTGAGGGTGATGCTCAACTGATTTATAGGAGTGAAATCTCATGTGATATAAAATTTTATTCTAGATTTTGTCTTTTTGGATGTATTTTTGGCTAGTATGCTATATTTAGGTTGTAAATCTATGATTTTCTTTAGTTTTTGGGTGGGGTTCTTAACTCGAGGTCTAAAGTTTAAATCCTCTTGAGTTTTTGTAAGGGGTTTATGTGTTAGGTATAAATTTGGAGCAGTAAATGTTGGTCCTCTAGAGAATGTTGATGAATCATAGGTTCTATTTAGACATATTTGACTCTTAAATAGCCCATAGTGAAAGCCATATTCCATGTGAAGTTGATGGAGGGGCCTGATGGATCCTCCTAGATCAAGTGCAAGGGATCCAGCTAATATTTCTTCACCTCAAAACAATGAGAAAATGCAGGGGGTTGAGAGGCGGTAAGAGAACTCTTCGCATTTCCTACCGATGGGTCTATCTATGTGTATTAAGTGTCCCTTCGCCTCTCGATTGCCTGGTGGCTTCTGTGGATCATGTATGGTTCAATCTATAGAATTTATTGGATCACAATCTCTAGGTTAAGTTCTGGGTTGTGTTGAGATTCAATAAGAAAATTTCAGCACCCATGCCTAGTTGCATTAAGCACCCAAACTAGGGTGGGGGCCCACAAAGGCTATTTCTTTTTTGGGTGCATGTCTATTTTAGTTATCCCTTAATTAAGATGGAAAATAAACCGTAATATATTCTCAATGTAAACTTGAAATAGTTAATCGAGAGTGATAAACTCGGCTTAGCTAGTGGATTTCAAGTTAGAGGTAGTTGGTGAGGCATGCAGAATAATTCTAGTTGTAACATATTTCAAAGTGTAGTGGTACATTAGTTAAGGCAGGTTGTAATCAGTTTAACTCAGTTACGTGAGTTAAACTCAGTTGTGCTAGTTTTGACTGAAGATACACTAGTGAGAGATCAAGTGAATTAAATATTAATTAATTCATAATCAGTGATCTCACATGCAACTGAGGATTTACTATTATTAGTTGTATGCATGTCAGATTGAGTGGAGACCCAGTTGAGATCTAGGTGAAAGGGAAGTTGACTATCAGTTGTAGGATTATTGGGTTTCACACATGCAACCAAACGCCCATTGGATTTCCCATGATACTTGCACAGTCAAGGCAGGCCAAAATTCCTATCTTTTATGGATTTCACATCACGGATTGCGCAAGCAAGGGAGAATTTGTCTAGAGTGCAATTGGTTATGTGTTAGTCAAGTTTTGCATGATAGTGTGAGACAATTAGGTAGTCTTGCGGTTGTAGGAAGTTGAATACGGTGACGTGAGCGGTTTCGGTTACCC
>JAXQQM020074764.1:0-12408 GCA_034641835.2 Pinus albicaulis | reverse complement strand
CTTCTGAGTTTGCCAATTTTAAGAGGAATGATGGTACACAATGATATCTTCAGTCCTAACCACAACTGATATCTATATTTTTAAGCTCAGAATTATATATATATGTTGTTTATAGCAATGGACAAAACTTCATAACCAAGACACAGTGACCTTTCTTAATGGTATTCAGGAATTTGTAACTTCATTGTTTGGTGAAAGTTCATACCTCTATAAACAAATAGCCAATGGCACCAGATCATGCTTCATACTCCGAATTTCAGGCCTTTGATCATGAACATCTTGCAATATAGTTCTTCTGAAGCATATAAATGTGCATCAACAAGAATGAATTTCCATCTGTCCTGCAGCACCAAGTATAGAACGTGGTATTCGCAACTCTTCTTTTAGCTTGCTGTCCTGACTCTACAAACAATAAAAATTGTCGACTAGAGTCCAGCCCAATAATATCACAAAGTCCAGGCCTCTTTGTCCTGTCCTTTCCAGCAGCCGAAGGCCCAGCTTCAGACGGCCCAACAGCTAGAGGAGTACACAAAAGGGCAGTTACAGTTGCCTCCTGCCTCCTGTGTGTAGCTGCTACAGCCCCAGGTGGCACATCACGAACAAGATCACCACTCACAACCAGAATGTCATCTGCAATAAGGTGGTGTGCCACTGCCCGAAGTGCACCTGTTGTTCCAACATTTTCTAGGACAGCTGCTACCTGGTCTCACGAATTTTACACTGCAACCTCCCAGACGACCGCCGCTTCAGATCCTGTGAGTGCATAAACCGACCCCCTGCAAAGGTAATTGGACAAAGAATCGACTCTCTATGGTGCTCGGTCAAAATTGAAGTGTGGCTTTAGAATAAATTGATGAGGAACACGTCCTTCTCAACATAGAGAATCAGTGATTCAGATTTCATCCCGATGGCTTGAAGGCGGCTCCCAAAATGATTTTTGACGGCTCGAATTTCTAATTAAATTCGTTTCTTCAATTATTTCTACGGCAATCAGGAGATCTATGGCCCAAGGCCTCAAGAAATTGTTCTTCTGCGGCGATGTGGCTCTTTGACCATAATCGGCTCGGCCCTGCTTCACCAATTCGCTCGGCTGGAAATGGCGGCTTGGATTTAATTAAAGTCGGCTTCTTATAATTTCACGGCTCTATCTCTCGACCAAGTTGAATATGGGATTTTTCAGCTCAGGTCTCCTCATTATCGATTTGCAGGCTTGTTTCAATAAAAAATTTGACGTCCCTCGATAAGCTTGACACTTCCTAATGTTTCACGCCCAAAGTTTTAATTCCTTTCACACACAGGAAAATTGTCCCCACAACTTCTTTCCTCCGCTGCGAGCACTACCGATGCCAAGGGATTTCAAGCAGCTCCCACACTTACTCAGAATCAACCGACTTCTCCCAAGCAAGTGTAATGGCCTTAATTCGGCTATCCTGAAATCGCAGGGAAGTCTTGGCCCACCAAATTTCGGCTACGCTTGCGCGTCTTCTAAAGCTCCCCACCACACGGGTAAAGCCTTCATCATATTGCGTGATCCTTGGACTGCGTCCACCTGTAATTTCAAATTGTTTATCGGTCCTTCAATTTCTACACGCCACCCTCATGGCTCGAAACTCCCACTTACAGGTTTCAAAATTTCAGAGGAATTTCGGCTTTAGTTTTGGCCCTAAATTTTCAAATGGTGCTCACGCTTGAATTACGAGAAGCAGCTCCGTCTTCGTTCAAGTCCTTGGCCTTCAAATAACCCAGTAGAAATATGCAGATTCGATCTTTAATGATCGTTCGGCAAGTAAGGATTAACTCCAGCTCAATTGAAAAACAATATTATTCCAACCTGTTCTCCTTCGGCACCTTTGAAAGCACTCCACAAATCTATGCTTGGCAATAAACCCTCAGGCTGGCAAGATCACCAGCTCTGATACCACTGTAATATCCCGGATGGGATATTTTAACTAAAATGCGGAAAATACTGAATACCACAATTTGCCGTAAAATAAACATTTATTCAAAAGAAGATTGCCATGTAAAATAAAAGACAGGAAACACTGCAATCCAATACCATATAGAACAGAAGGAAAATCTCAGCTTTTATTATAGATAATAAAAAGGGGTTTACATATAGATCTGACCCAGAAAGAGCTGAGATAGGAAACTGGCCACCAAGATAAGCTGCTGAACGGCACTGGCCACAAACTGAACTGCTGCACTCTCCCTCCGACAACAGCTGACACTGAACCCACTAAAAACGATGAAGCCCAAGTTGAAGATCTGAATGATCCTCACACCAAACTCTGAAGCTCTGTGAAACTCCTAAGTGAAGTCTCCTCAAGAGAGTTGGGTTTTCGTCCAACACTCACAAATCACCCGAGGGTTTCCGTCCTGGGGCTACGGCTGAAGTAGAGAACCACGTCCTCAAACCTCTCATACACAAGCAAATGATCTACTCCAAAGATATCTCCCAATGGCCTTCTCCCTTTCTTTTATATATCCCTTGGAGCCTTCTAGAGCATTATTTTATTATTATTTTATTTATGGAGCACTTTTCCCTTTTATTAAAATATTATAAAATATTCCTTTTTAATGCAGAAAAGGGTATATCGGCTACCACGCCTCCTCCGGTCACTGAAATCTCTGTCTAACTGTCCCATCGTGTAGGTATCCTCGTCCTGGTTCCGATGAGCTATTACACTAAGGTGTTCCATCGTGTATTCCTCCCGGAATGCCACCTTGAGCATAATCAGCTGAGTTAGGCCCATAAATAACTCAAAATTCCGAAAGTTATCGGAATGCATCGGAACGAAAGCCAAACTGCTCGGATGGTGGAGTATCCCATTCGAATGCTTATAGAACACCATGAAAACTCCTCAAAACTCCTCAGCTCCACAGGCCCATGATAGCACAATCGCCCACATGTGACACATGCACTCCCTAACTCACGGAAGTCCCTCCTAGCCTGTCATAGGTGATACCAAAAATGGGAACATTACAATCCTCTACGGGACTATGCCATGGCATCGAGTTTGCGATCCATTCATAGACATCAATGTTCAATGATATAGAGTTATTCATGTCGACTGATACATTTGTAGGCATCCGGCAGTCATCATCACACGTCTAGGGGAGCATGACTCGCACAGTCCTCCCATGACTCCAGGTATTGGAGGATAAACGGTGGGCACACCCCCACCCCTCCCAGTAGGACCAGGGTCAACACCCTATCGTAGGATCTCAGGGAGTCTTAGTTGTTCTTGGAAATCTGTCATCACGTAGATTGCTTCGATAAACTATTTTCTGCATGATACTCACTGGTACATAATCTGCAATGTAAACACTCGTACACATATTACAGCATATGCATCTATATTGTTCATAACCATTTGTTACCCATATAACAACCTCTACGTATTCAAAATACTTTGATATGTATGATATCAATCCCAGAACTTATATATATAAAAAGAAAATTTGTTTACATAGGTATCCATATGTTCAATAAAATTTCTCATTTCCGATGCTGCTTCTGTTTCGTTCATTCATGTTTTATTTATGATGCATTGCTTTACCATTTTCAATCTATATACCCATATGTTATCATATTCAAAATGTAGTTACTCTTTTATTTCCTTTCCTGGAATCATATTTGAAATGCAATGAAATAAATTGACAGATATTTTCGTCTATAATGTCTAATCTATGATTTCACATTCTTGCAATGTTAATTTAAATGACGTATTGCATATCGGTGTCCATGCACCAGTGAATCTTAAACAAACAACATATATCCTGTATCAGTAGAGTGAAGTAGCATTCTAGACTTATGGGTATCCATGTACCAGCAAGGTAAAAACGCATCTTTTCATAGTGTTTCAAAATGTCAAGTATCAAAATAGAGCAGTTATATACATAAAAGTTTTCAGTTCTCAAAATTTAGCATAAGTTGGGGTAATTCTGGCAAAAAGTCTCAGCATCCTCCCAAGTTGCTGATCCAGGGCTATACTTGTCCCACTGGACTTTCACTTGGTCTATCCGGCGGTTCCTGAGCTGTCGAACCCTACGTTCCAGAATACGTAACGGTTCGACCATTAGGGTTCCCTCGTCCAATACCTGCAGTTCCTTCCATTGAAGGTCATGAGATTTATCAACAATATAATGTCGTAAGGCAGATACATGAAATACATTATGAATTTTGTGCAGGTGGGGTGGCAGTGCAAGACGATAAGCGACTGGTCCAACTTTTTCCAGGACTTCAAACGGTCCAATAAACCGGGGGGATAATTTTGTCCCCTTCTCAAACCGAATGGTGCTCTTATTTGGTCTGATGCGAATGAAAACCTGATCTCCTACCACATAACTTCTATCTGTCCTGTGAGTGTCCGCATAACTTTTCTGTCTATCCTGAGCCTCTTTTAACCGTTGTCTAATCAGTTTTACCTGATCCTCCATCTCTTGGATCAAGTCTGGTCCGACGATTATTCGATCTTCTAACCTGTCCCAACTCAACGGCGTTCTGCAGGGTCTTCCGTATAAGGCTTCAAATGGCGGCATCCCGATTGAACTGTGATAGCTGTTGTTGTAAGCGAATTCTACCAAGGGTAAGTACTTTTCCCATCGTGACTGTTGGTCCATAACATACATCCTTAGCATATCCTCGAGTACTTGATTTACCCTTTCTGTCTGTCCATCGGTCTCAGGATGATAGGCAGTACTCAAATTTAACTGAGTTCCCAAGGCTGACTGCATACAATTCCAGAACCTTGATGTGAATCGAGGATCTCTGTCGGATATAATTTTCTTAGGTACTCCATGAAATCTGATGATTTCATTTATGAATACCCTAGCTACATCAGTTATTTCATAAGTATCTCTTACTGGGATGAAATGGGCGCTTTTTGTTAATCTATCCACTACAACCAGAATGGCATTATGCTTTTGTTGCGTAAGAGGCAGCCCAACGATAAAATCCATAGAAATTATCTCCCATTTGGTCATTGGGATGTCATGAGGTTGTAAGAGACCTGCTGGGTGGCGATGATCAGCTTTTACCTGCTGACATTCTAGGTATCTAGCAACAAATTTGACAATGTTGTTTTTCATGCCTAACCAGAAGAAGAGTCTCTTGGTGTCAGCATACATTTTCTTTACCCCAGGATGTGCACAATATACTGCTCGGTGTGCTTCTTTTAAGATGGTGTTTCGGAGATCCCCACTGTCTGGTATATACATTCTTCCGTGAAATCGTAGAATTCTGTCTTCCTCCAAATCATACCCTTCGAACTTAGGTTCCTTCGAATGGTTGCTTTCGAGTCCTGACCTTACTTTTAAGTACCAACTATCTCTTACAAGGTGTTCAAGCACTTGATTTCTTAAGTTCACCTTGATAGGTACGAGGGAGAATATTCGGGGTCTTCTACTTAAGGCATCTGCTACCACATTCTCCTTCCCTTTGATATATGAAATCGCAAAATCATATTCGCTTAGGAGTTCAGTCCATCGTCTTTGTCTTGCATTTAAGTCTCTCTGGGTGAATAAATACTGCAAACTTTGGTGGTCACTTTTAAGCACAAAGTTTCTCCCCACCAAGTAATGTCTCCACATCTTTAAAGCTAAGACCACTGCGGCTAACTCCAAATCATGCGTAGCATAAAGTTCTTCATGAGTTTTTAATTTTCTCGAAGCATATGCTATTACGCCTCCTTCCTGCATTAAAACTGCACCTAACCCTTGTTTAGATGCGTCGGTACATACAGTAAAATCTTTATCCATATCCGGCACTCGCAAAATCGGTGCACTGGTCAATAATCGCTTAAGCTCAGAAAAAGCTTTATCACATTCCTCAGCCCATTCATACTTAACACCCTTGCGCTGAAGGTTGGTGATTGGCTTTGCAATTTTGGAGAATCCCTCCACAAACCTTCGGTAGTAACCTGCTAAACCCATAAAACTACGCACTTCATGTGCATTCTTAGGTATCGGCCACTCCCTGATTGTATTTACCTTTTTAGGATCTACAGAGATTCCTTCGCCTGATATGATATGACCTAAGTAATGGATTTCCTTCTGAAAGAAAGCGCATTTGGATAATTTTCCATATAACTTGTGCTCTCTGAGACAAGATAACACTATCCGAAGATGCTCTTCATGCTCCTTCTCATTCTTAGAGTAAATGAGAATATCGTCCAAGAAAACTTGTACAAATTTGTCAAGATATTTGCGGAGAACGCTATTCATAAGGTTCATGAAGACTGCAGGTGCATTGGTCAACCCAAATGGCACCACAATGAATTCATAATGCCCGAAACGAGTTCGGAATGCAGTCTTAGAAACATCACTCTCGCTTATCCTGAGTTGATGATAACCTGATCGCAGATCGATCTTTGAAAATACTGAAACTCCCTTCATTTGATCAAAAAGGTCGTCAATGCGAGGCATTGGATACCTATTCTTTATCGTGGCCCGGTTCAAATCTCGATAGTCCACACACAGTCGTAATGAACCATCCTTCTTCTTGACAAAGATTACAGGAGCACCCCATGGTGAAACACTGGGTCGAATGTGCCCTACATCTAACAGTTCTTTTAGCTGTATTTGCAACTCTTGAAGTTCTGGGGCAGTCATTCGGTAAGGAGTTTTAGAAATAGGTTCCGTACCAGGTTTCAATTCAATGGTGAGGTCTAGCTCTCTCCTAGGAGGTAGTCCAGGTAGTTCTTTTGGAAAAACATCCGGAAATTCTGATAGAATCGGATATTGATCTAAGGAAGGCCCTTTTTCTTTGCTTACCTCTTGAACTGCATATACCTGACAACCTTTCCTTAAACACCGTTTCATTTGCATCGCAGAGATGAAACGCAAGGATACTTTTCTCTTAATACCTTGAATTTGGATTGTCTCACCCATATCATTCACGCAAAGTATTGTTTTCCCGGAACAATCTACCCATGCTCGATGAGATTCTAACCAATCCATTCCTATCACCAGGTCGTAAGTACCTAGGGCTGTGACATAAACTTTTAGTTTGGTCAAACAGACTCCTAGATCAACTTTGCAATCTTCCACACATAATTCTACCGATTGAAGGTCTCCTGAAGCCATTTCTACCTGTCTAAAATCGTCTTGTTTGTAGGCTGCCAACCCACATTTATTCAATGCATAAGATGAAATAAAACTATCAGTAGCTCCAGTGTCAAACAAGATTTTGAGTTTTATTCCATTGATTGTACCTGAAGATTCCACTACCGTTGATTGATGTGCTGCTTGGTTGTTGTTGACGACAGCATGGATTCTGTGATTGCTTTGAGCATCTGATGACGGTTCTTTTCCTGTCCGCCGCGAGTTCTCTGATTCTTTTCCTGCTTGCCGCGAGTTCTCCGGACAATCCCGTCGAAGATGGGGTCCTCCACATCCCCAACAGTCCACTCGGGTTGGTCCTCTTTCGTTTGACTGAGAAATCCCCGACCAAGAACTCTGTCCCCTGGTGCTACTTCCCTTCCCATTCCTTCCTCGATTACCGGTCCCTCGAGACCTCCATGTACTGGTGTTTGAGGACCCGGAAGCTAGTGCATTTATGGTCCTGGGAGCTCCTACCCCCGCTCCCCTGGGAGTAAACCTGTTACCATAAGGAGGTGGCCTCGAGTTATTTCCTCAGAAGAAATTTCGGGGAGTCTTTCCTGTAAATGCCTGCGGTATTGATTCAGCTGGCCTGAAATCCCTTTTTATCCCCAGATGTTCTTCTGCATAACGAGCACATTCCATTGCCTCTGCCACGGTCGGTGGCTTCCACATTCTTACCATGGCTCTGATCCGAGGATTTAACCCAAATATGAAACGCTCGGCTTGGCGTTCATCCGTGTCTAGATAAGGAACATATTTCACAAGTTCCATGAACCTTGTCTCGTATTCTTCCACGGTTTTACCCCCTTGGGTTAGAGTATGGAAGGCTCCAGCTTGCTGCTCTTGAAAGAAAGGTGGCAAGTATTTCGCACGGAATCGGTCCACAAACAATTCCCAAGGAACGGTATCTGAAGTGAGATGCAGCTGTTTTTCCATATTCCCCCACCAAATCAGAGCATTCCCTCTGAGTTGGAATACAACGATCCTTGTTTTAGAAGTTGAAGAATATTCTCTTAATGCGAAACACCTGATCATCCCTTCCAACCATGCTTCGGCCTGCTCTCCAGCTCGTCCTCCAGAGAATTCAGGGAGTTTAATCTTTTGCAGTTCCCGTGAAATATCTTCTCTGTGAGGTTTGTCATCGAAATCCCTCGGCCTTTCTGAGTGTCTTTCCTCTGACTGACGTCGCTCCTCCTTGTTCCTGGTCGACTGCGACCCTTTCAAGGTTTCCATAATGGCCTCTAACGAGCTCATCACAGTAGTGAGATCAGGCGGAGCAACAGGTGCTGACGGTGATCTTGATGGAGGTGAGGGTGATGGTGAAGGTGGAGGTGGCGGTGCCACCTTTCGCTGGTGCTGCCGCCTTTGGTACGTGTTCAACATGGTAATTTTCCTGAAATGCATAATAATAAATTCATGAGGAGTGGATAAATTTTCAGACTGACAAAATATAATTTTCGCAAGATTAGAGTTGGCATACGGGTATAGTTTTTTTGCTATTTTACCTGCAGGCAGGTCTTACTAGTACCGAGGTCAAGGAGGGTGGCAACACGACCTCCTTGTCCTATGCAGGGTAATGTATGCTTACTAAATCTAGGGTGAAAATGCAAGGTTTTCATCGATCAGAGTGTTAGTTTATAAGCTTGTCTAGAATGTTTTATTCCATATGCAGTGATAGAAGTTTAGAAAGGTTTACTGACTTTCTATTATTTATGACTATAAACATTACTTGGATTCTAACCAGTTTAAATTCTCGTTTTGCTGATATTTTATTATACCATTTTTATTCTGTAAAACACAACCTTATAAACTTGAATCATCTTTCAATTAAACGAACGGTTGACTATCTTTCATATGATATGCCTTATCATAAGTGTTGCCCTAATTTAGATATCGACTCTAATGTATCCAAAATTGTTATATATATATATATATATATATATATATATATATATATATTTTTCATCATACCTAAAGTTTCAATATATATGTCATGTTAAAAAAAAATTTAAAAATAAATGTATGCATAAATCATAAATTATCTACTAATAATAAATTACCACTTCCATTAAACTTTAACCCTCATCATCCCACATTTCATATTCTCATTATTTATTTATTTATTTATTTATTTATTTTTATTTTTTATTTTTTAAACCATAAATCCCTTCTCATGCCAAAGAATACGAATGTTATGAGGGTTTTGTAACTTTCTATTAAAACTAGGACTAAGTTCTAAAATTATTAAAGCGGTAGAGTTAAGACAAAAGAACCTGTACAAAGGCGACCATGGCAATGAGGTCATCAATAACGGCCAGGACAACATTAAAGGCGGACATTACAGGCAAAAGGCAGTGACTCGAAATCATCTCGCCGAACTTCGGCCTCAGCTTCAATTCCCCCCAGCAATTTACTGAAGCGCAAGCCCCGTGGTTCCCCTTCAATATCAAAGGAAGCCTCCGACTAATAAATGAAAATGCCGGCACCATTGCTACTGAAGAAACAGATCTGCATCACCTCATTTCAACGTCCATAGTCGTATGCCCCCTATAGAACCCAGAGATTCTTCGGTGAGGAATGTTGTAGACCGACCGACCTAGATACACGAAAAGTGCGACGCGGAGCATTTACGATAGAGCTGGGGATTGCCATTCACTCGTCAGCACTGTCTATGTCGATTAGCCGTATTGCTTTAATATATACATATATACGCTTTTCTCATTTGGAGAAGGTCCCGGCATATTAAATTCAAACTTTCGTTAATTATCGTTCACAATTATTATATCGTAACACCGTATATGGAATTTTAAATTATAAATTAAATTATAGTGGGGCGCAAATAGTAAACGGCAGCAAGATTTTATCATAGAGGCGTGTTTAAATTTGGATGTTATCTCTATATTCGGGGCATAGGCTTTTAGACACGTAGTCACAGAGATTTCATACATGTCCCTAACATTGATAGAGTGGCTTCTCCAGTGGACGCTACCTTGATAGTTTAAGCCGTTGACACCAGAACTGATATCCGACTTGGCTGTCAGATAGCGGTCCTTCCACTGCGTCATGTTGTGAATACAAAGACGGTTGGATTCTTTGTTACGAGCCATGTGTTTTTTTTTTTTTTGATTGAGCATATATATATATATATATATATATATATATATATATATATATATATACATCTGCAGAGCTTAGAAACGATGGCTTTGGGTCTTGTTTTCTAAGAATCATTCCAAACATACTATCGCAGGAGTAAGGGTCCGCTTTAGGGAAATACATATGAGCCTTCTATGGACCCCTTTCCTAGTCTTCGAATCTGCCTGGAGCTCCTAGAGTACCTGCAGTTTGGAATTCTCATCGAATAGCATTTTGTGCAGTTTAGAGGTCTCTTAAGATATTGGCTCTGTGAAGTTCGGAGTCGGACCATATTTTGAATGCATCTCTTCTATAGCCTTGTTATCTAATAGAATAAACCTCTGCAGCAGACATCTGAGTATATACTTAGCAGTCTGATCTCTTTTGTGGACTATATCATGTGTCTTAATCTCTGAAAGTTGCGGCCTGTAATCCTGTAGCAACACTTTGATCATTTTAGTGATTTGAAATTCAATGGGTTGTTAATGCATGGTGACAATTCGCTCCTTCATTCATAAATTTATTGTTGTGCACAGATCCTGGTAAGAATTAATGTGTAGAATGCTGACCTTATCACCTGTTCAAATTTTCTATGAGGCTAATGCATGTTAAGTTTTCTATTTGAAAGCCTTTAGTCACTGGCTAGGGCTAATGAAAGAACAAGAATAAGGTTTGTAATATGTTCTCTGGATGTTGACTAATAAAGGCATTCTACAACAGCGTTAATGCGTTTGCTGGCAAGTGTCGTGGTTATTCCAAAAATCACGGAAGTGGTGAGGTATACTCATTGTATGAAGATGTTTTGATCACTCTGCTACAACAGAAATGTAGATGCCTAATCATTCTTGTGCATCTACATGCACTGTGGTGTATATAAGACAACCTTTTTGTGTCAGCAGAAATAAATTTAAGCTTTAGAAAGAAGAAGATTCCAGTTATATTCCGAATGGTGAATATTGTTATTGAGAAATCCTCATGTATTTGTGTCGACTGTAAAACCCATACATATTGTTCTTTAAACCTCTAGAATGTTACTTGTGATTTGACTCACAGCTTTGCACACAAGTCATATTTGATGCATTTCTAACTTTTCTGTTTTCCCTGTTATCATGCTTGGTTTGTCCTTTTTGTCAGTACGATACCCATTACTTAGATACCATTTAGTAGTATTATTGCCATTTGAAACTGAAGTAGTTGCTCAGATACTTGCAGGACTGCTAGTCAGAAGCTAGCGCTTTAGGGTCCCCTATGAACACTAATTAATAAGGGATTCAAGCAGATTTAATTGGACAGCCATAGACTGGTTTAAACAGAGGAATTTAATGGGCCTATAAGGCCGGAAAAGGGTTGGAATTAGCCTCTGATACCAAATGTAAGAACCTAAATATTGGATTTCTAAATTCTTCTCAATTCTTCAATTAGTTTCAGAGTTTAGCTAAATCATTTAATAGGGAATTACTGCTGTTTCTAAAAATTATTCCAAGTTTATGTAATTTAATTCAGGCAACAGTTACAATTTATCATCTTTCCCTTTTGTACAGTGTAAGAGATCATTTTCATATATATATATCCAAGCATATACAAACAGAAATCAAATAGAAGTACGATTTCATGCAGTTCAGAAATAAAAATTCAATTTATGCTATATGGGAAATACCTGGGATGCAGTAGGCGAATATGGACAGATTACCAAAACAACAATCCTCCCAGCCGATCTAGGAACAATCCTAGACCCAGAAGATTACTCTTCTGCCCCCGTGCCCAAAATCCCAGAACGGTGAAACTCTCTTTTCAAAACTCTGTGTATCCTTCAATCCATTTGCTCCAGAATATAGGATTTTTCTTCTCCTCCAACCGACCCCTTACTCCTGCACATCCTCCCCCTTATATCTATCTCCCCACCGCCTTTCACTCCCGAAGATCTTTTATTATATTTATGAGGGTCTGCCACCATTTAAGGCGACCTTATCTTCATTTAAGGGTACATTAATGTCGAGATAAGCTTGATTACATTATTTTATTTAAAAATGAGGAATGGGTGTGATGACTTTATGTTTTTTTATAATATTAATTAATTTGCCTTAATTAACTTATATTATTATTTGATTGGTTCATCCAAACATAATTGTATCGGTTATCCTACTTGTCACTTAGGTATGGGTCATTACA